>VXAC01000506.1:16230-35258 GCA_013399225.1 Rhipidura dahli
AGGAGGAGGAGGAGGACTTGCACACGAAAACGCTGGGTTTGTGTGTGTGTGTGTGTGTGGAAGGGGGGGTCCATTTCCAAAGCAAGAATACAAATGATCCCAACAAAGCCCAAGCTGTCCTGAAACCCTGTAGCCAATTAGTGCACATCAATAATTAATCAGCTCTCGCTATTGTGCAGCCCGGCCTGTGCTACCCCAGCCCCTGCCACACTCACTCTTTCCCATCACAGACACACTGTTATGACACATAATGATATTGTCCATGAATAATTTAGAGCAGTTTTTCTCCTCTTCTCTCTCTGTCTCTCTCTCTCCCCGTGCCCTTATTAGCAGAAAATGTGGAACAAATTCTGGGAGGAGGCGGGCGAGGAGCCCCTTCCGTGAGGCTCCTGCAGGAGCAGCCCAGTCCTGCTTCCTGGGGCAGCTGGAAACCAGCAGCCAGCGCTCCTGGCAGGGCTCAGGGTGACCTGCCTGCGGTGGAGGGGCTGGGCAAGGAGCTGGGAGGGAGGCTTGGCTTGGAAAAGCCCATGGAAGCAAAGGCTGAGCCACCTTAAATGCCAGGGATGAGCTGCACCTCCAGCCTGTCCGTGGGCTGTGCCTGAATCCTTTCCAGGCTGAGCTTCACTCACCTCCATCCTTTCCAGGCTCAGCTTCACCTCCAACAGGCTCAGCTTCACCTCCATCCCTTCCAGGCTCAGCTTCACCTCCATCCCTTCCAGGCTGAGCTTCACCTCCAACAGGCTGAGCTTCACCTCCATCCTTTCCAGGCTCAGCTTCACCTCCATCCTTTCCAGGCTCAGCTTCACCTCCAACAGGCTCAGCTTCACCTCCATCCCTTCCAGGCTCAGCTTCACCTCCATCCCTTCCAGGCTGAGCTTCACCTCCAACAGGCTGAGCTTCACCTCCATCCTTTCCAGGCTCAGCTTCACCTCCATCCTTTCCAGGCTCAGCTTCACCTCCAACAGGCTCAGCTTCACCTCCATCCTTTCCAACCAGCTGGAACCCCCTCTCCGTCCCCGTTAAGCAGAGTGTTAATCATTACAAATGACTGGTCCCTGTGCTGATCCCTCCATGAGGTTATGGGACAAACAGTGGTGGAAGCACAGATCTCAAAACTGACTATTTTTTTTAGACTAAACTCAGTCTGATCAGGGCAAACATTGAATTTGAAGTGTTTTTCAGCTGGCTTTGCTCTCCTTCCAGCCCTGGCCCCCATCAATGGCTTTTGACCTCGTGCCTGGCGGGCTCTGCCCTTCTCATCAGTGACTTCTGGTCCTGCTGGCTGCAGTCAGGCTCGTGGGTGAGGGATCTCAGGGACTGAAGATGGATGCAGAAGAGAGGGACTGAATCAGCACCTGGTTTGTGGGAGCTGCGGGGTGGGACTGAGGCAGCTCCTGGTTGTCCTTGCCGGGGATGACAAGGGAAGGGTTCCTTACCTCCCTCAATTATTCCTCTGAAATTTGCACAAGGATTTCTTCCAGGCATTTCTGTCCCCAAACCCAGAGATTGCTTGACTAAAATGAATTTGGGGAAAGGAAGGTTCATCCTGAACTCAGGCACTGCAGGGTAGGAGACTCAGCTGCCCCTGCCATGGGACCTGATGCAGCCGTGGTTCATCCACAGCCAATAACCCAAAATTCCCACCCCGCCGTCCTTTCCTGAGTTTTGGTGCCACTCTGGGCTTCATCCAGCTGCTCTGTCCTGCACAGATCCCGCCTGGAATGCTGCTCTCCTTGGGAGCAAAGCCCAGAGTGGAGCTGCAGAGATGTCTGTCCTGCTGGTCCTCCAAGCTTTTCCACGGATGATGATCTGGAGTTTCCCGGCCTAAATCTTTTCTCTGGGAGCTGAACTTCACCTGAGCTGTTTGAAACCCAAACCCAGAGCCAGCCCGTCCTTCTGGGAACGCGGCAGGGCTGTTGGATTTCCAGAGGGAATTTGGATTCCCAAAGCCTGCAGGACTCAGAGGGCCCCCAGCACCGGAGGTGTCCCAGGGGACACACCCTGCCCTGGGCCTGTGGCCACACTTTTGTTTTTGGCACAAAAATCTCTCTTGTCACCTGCTGTCACAACACCCGGGTGGTGCCTGCGGTCCCTGTGCCCTGTGGGCGCTGTTTGGTTTTGCTTCCCTGCTCCAAACCGGCGCCTGTTGTATCTGTGGGGTGCTGGAACGATCCCAGCAGCTCCAGCCCGCCCCTCCCCATCCCCAGCACAGCATCGGGGATCCTCCATCCAGCCCCGAGATCATTACTATTGGCAAAGTAATTGCAACAACAGAACGAGGACTAAAAGCCTTGTTTGCTGCCCTTTCATCTCAGCTCAGCCTTCCTAATGCGGGTTTTAAAGGGAAGAGGAAGAAGGGGAAGGAGCCCTACCCCTCTCCATGTCTTTGGCAGGGCTTCACTGGCCATTTTCAGGCTACAAAGCAGCAGCATTCTTTGAGTTCAGGGGGATTTTGAAAGTTTCTTTCTGAAGCAATGACTGTCAAAGTTGGTTATTGATTGAGGCTGGGGGATCTGAGGGCTGCATGAGGAAAACGGGCTGATTATTCCACCCCTTCCTCTCTTCCTTGCCTTTCTTTCCTTTGCACCAGGACTGGATTGATCGACCCCTGGCTTCATTGTCTTCCCTTCTCCTTTTTCTCTGCCGGTTCCTACTGGGGATTCCTGATTAAACTACGGCAGGGCTCAATTGATCCTCCGCAACTCTCCCGCTCCTCGTGAGGAGGAAAAACTGCCCGGCTGCATAATTCAGAAAGCAAACACAGAGAGGAGAGGCAGGGAGGGAAAATCAATACAGCTACAACTGATCCTGCAGATAAATGAGAGGGAGGATCCCTGGCAGCGGCTCAGGGGAAGTTTGGAGACTCCGGGATGGGCTCGGGTGGGGATGGAGCAACTCGGAGCCCTTTGGAGCGGGGCAGGAAGGGAGGGATCCCCTGATTCCTCCAGCAAATGGAGGGGTGGGAAGCTCGGGGCTGAGCAGGAGAGACCCTCTGCAGGTTGTGTGAGAGGGGAGTGGATGTCCTTGTCCTCGTCTCTCTCCCCAGACTCCAGGGATCCTCCTTTCCAGCCCCGGCTGGGCTGCTCCCGCCGTGGATTTCTTGCCACGCTGCCCTCTGTGAGGGAGGTGAGGTGGGAATGGGATTCTCTGCCTCTCCAGCCTCGCAGGGGAGTGCAATCCCCGTAACTCCCTGAATCCCGAGGAAAAGCAGGGCTGAGCCAGCACCCCGGTGCCACTCCCAGGTTGCAGTGACTCGTCCCGACTCCTCGGGAAGCAGCAGCCAAGCGGGTTCATCCCGGGAAACCGGAGCAAAAACCCAGCAGGAACAGAGCAAAATGGCAACAGGAGTGAAACGGATCCTAAAATCCCAGAAAGGGCCGGGTTGGAAGGGACCTTAAAGCTCATCCCCTTCCACCCCCCTTTCTCTCCAAGTCTCCTAGAGTCCTCTTAGCTCTCGCTGGAATCTTCTCTCCTCCAGGCTGCACATTCCCATCTCTCTCTGCCAACAGCCACGAGTTTCAGGTGCTGGCAAAGGGAAGGTGACGTGGAGGACACACTCCTGTCCCTGGATAGAGGGAACTGCCCGTGGCACTTCTCGACACCGCCGGGTCCGAGGGCACCCGGCAAAGTGGGAGAATTGGGAAGCCTGGGCTCGATCCCAAAGCCTGGGTGGGAATGGCAGGAGGAGGACGCTGTCTGGGTGGGAATGGCAGGAATTCGGGCACATTCCCCCTCTGAGGTGGGTTTTCCAGCTGAGCCAGCCGTCCTTTCCCTTAAGCAGCTTAGAGAACACAAACGCTGCCACGACCACGGGGGTCCGAGGTGTTAAACGACAAAAAAAAAAAAAACAAAAAAAAACCCAAAAAAAACAAACAAAAAACCACAACTCCCTGGGCTCATGTGCAGCCCTGGGGAAGTCTGGGAATGACGTGGGGAGAACCTCCTGGTTTGTCCCGGAGCGTTGTCCCTGTCAGGCCGTGCCCGGCCCTTTCCTGGCCGGTGATGGATCCCCAGGAAGCCTCGAGCTCTGCTGAGGTTTCCTGCAGCAAAGGCTTTTAAACCAATATTGCTCCGTATTTTAAAATGATTTAAGATCCCGAGGACCAGCCCAGCTCTGGCTTTGCCAGCAGAGGGGATGGATCGTTCCCTTAAAAGCTTTTAAATGCGTGTGATAGAAAGGGGAAGTGCAGCTGCCTGGCTGAAAGGATTGCAGTGGCTCCGGCTCCCAGCCCGCCCACACATCACTTTAACTCGGCCTGGGAGCCCAGAGACGCTTTCCTTCCGCGCTGGGATCCTCAGGGATCCCAGGAGAATCGGGCACCCAGGAGAGGGATTTCAGAGGAACGTGGGGGATTACAGAAGATGGGGAGCTTTTAGCGCTCCTTAGACATCCAGGTGCCGGAGCGAATTCAGCATCCAGCTCCCCTGGGCTGTCCTCGGGCGCCTGGGGGGTGAACTCCCCGCTTCTGCATTTCCCAGAGGAGACGCAGAGCTCCCGTTGCCTGCAGGCACGGATGTGCTGAGGCTGCACCCGCCCCAGGCTCCAGGGAGGCTCCCGGGGTGCTGGGAGTGAGCCCGGAGCCGGCGGAGCCCCGGCGGCTGGAGGAGGCACCAGCGCCCACCGAGGGCCGGGTGGAGGACTGGGATCCTGTGGGATTCGGGCTTCTCCTCACTCTCCCTCCGCCCTCGGAGCTCTCCCAGCTGTGCAGCACGGAATCTGCACCTCCAGGGCTCCTTCTGGGACAGAGGTGGGACGGGACACGGCGGGCAGCCTGTGGCACTGCCCCGGGCGTGTTCCCGGTTCTGTGCCTGTGCCGGGCACTTGGCACGGAGGGATGGCCAATTTCCTGCTCTGCTCACACCTGCACAGGGATGCAGGCACTTCCCGTTGTGTTTTCCCCCTCTGGAGAACCTGTGCACATCCCGGCTGTTCTCCCCCGTCAGAGCCCTCTGCGTCCCGCCCGCTGGCTTTAAAGCCATTTGCACTTCTCCCAGGAATCCCAGACCAGCAGGAATCCCAGACCAGCAGTTGTCCTGACCCTGCTGGTCTCAGGAACTGCTGGATCTGTGGAAAGGGACAAGCACAGGCCCTCGGCAAAGGGGAAGAATTCCCAGCCAGGAAGAATTCCCAAGCCCTTTCCCTGCGGGGTTGCTGGTGCAGCTCGGATGCTGGGAAAGGCTCATTGCGCCCGGCATCCTGGTCCAGTACCAATTCCCTGCCCTCCCTAATGGACTCGGATGGTGTGGGGAGAGTGGGAAGGAGCTGCAGACCTGAAGCCCAGATCCAAATCCCAGCAATTGTTGGTGTTCCCGGGTGCCCCTTGGCCCCGTGCCCACCACCAGCACTCGGGAGACTCAGAGCCGGCTCTGGAGCATCGATGGCTCTGAAGAATCCTGCTCAAGGCTCCCGGGAGCCATTATCCGCTTTATCCTGCACCTTGGGGACGGCCTCTGAAGGTCCCATCAAACCCCAGCTCTTCCAGGATCCTCTGATCCACCCAGGAGCGCATCCTTGCCAGCAAACCTTGTGGCTTTCCCTACATTAAATTTCTTGTCTGCTCTGCGCTCCCTCTCTCCTCCTTCCCTCCAGGGATGGCTTTTGTCTTCTGCTGCTGTGCTACACGGAAACTTTTGTCATCCCTCGGATCGCCTGAGGCGGTGGAGGTGACCTCGTTGCCGAGCTCTCGTTTCCCTTTCCCTCGGAAGCTTCTCCCTGCTTTGAGCCGCCGGAGCCGCGCTCTGAAGCTCCTTTTCCATCTTGTCACAACAAGGCTGGCTCGGGCAGGACCCGGCCATGAAAGGCACCTGTGAGAGGCTCCTGGAGCTCCTTTCTTTGGGGTGGGGCTCTGCAGGGTCAGGGATCACAATCCCTGATTCCTCCCAACTCGGGATATTCTGCGTTTCCATGGGATCAGCATCCCAGGTTGGACGGGCCTGGGAGCAACCTGGGATAGTGGAAGGTGTCCCTTTTCCACGGCAGGGGGTGGAACGAGATGCCCGTGGGTTCCTCCCAACCCAAAGCGTTCCCTGCCTCATTGATTCCGTAATTCCCAAGGAGAGCCAGCACCATTCCACTCCCCAGACCCGGAGCAGCTCAGCGAGGCTTGTAATTGCATTGTGGGGAGACTGAAAGTTTTCCAGGGCTTCTCGACTCCTCCAAATTGGATTTGTGGTTCCCATTTGCTCCCAAAGTGTGCAAGAGGACACACACACGACTCAGGATTGCATTGCAGAATCCATGGCTCCTTGTGCAGAGCTCTGAGCTTTCCAATCCAAATTCCTGCAGGGTCCCGGCTGGAGGCCACAAGCAGAATTCCCAGCCTGCAGCAGCTGCTGGGCCAGCAGAGGAGACAGGAAGGGAGCCTTGATCTGAAAATGGAAAAATGTCATTTGGAGAGATGTGATGGGTTTTTTTTTTTTTAATTAATCCGTGTTTGCCACCCACGCTGAGACGCTGGGGTGAAGATTTGGAATATTTGAGCTCCCAGTTTTCCTGCTGTGAGCCCTGAGAGCTGCTCCGGCTGCCCCCTCTCTCCCTGGAGCCCTTCAGCCTCCACCAGGACCGTGTGCATTGGACTTCCCGTGGTCCAGCGATCCCCACCCTTCATCCCAACCTGTTCCCTTCCTCATGTCCTTCCCACACTCTCCCTCCCCCCGGAGCAACATTTCAGGGATAACCGGTGGGAGACACCCGTGGATTTCCTGCAGAGACTCCCCCTGAGCGATTTTCCCACTGGGATCTGTTCCCTGACAGCGACAGATGAGAAAAAAAAAAAAAAAAAAAGGGGGGGGAGCAAAAGCAAATTAAGCCCCCAAAAACCCCCTCTTCCCCCCAAAATTGTTCCCCCTGGGTTTTTTTTTTTTTTTTTTTCCAGCGTATTTCATGGAGAGGGAAAGTGATGGAAGCTGAAAATCTGCAAAAACAGCTGGGAGGACTCTTCCTCCTTCAGCCGGAGTCCGGCGATCCCGATTTTCAGGTGCGCAGGACTTTTCAGCGATTCCTTTTGATCCGGCAGCCAGGAGAGGGAGCTCGGCATCCTAATCCCAGGCTCCGCTCTCCGGAGCGCTCTGGAGACAATGCTGATGATTCTTTTGTTCGACAAATAAAAGAAGTGGCCCACGAGGGAGCCGTTTTGGCAGCTGCTTTATGAGGGCTGCGGGGAATTGTGGAAAATCGATGTTTGCCAAAGGCGAAATGGACAGAGTTGGTGGAAGAAAACAAAAGTAACTCCGGGCTTTCGGAGGGACCGCTGCGGGCACAGGATCTCGGAAATCTGGGGCGGCTCCAGCCCTCATCATCGGCGCGGAGCACGGGGATCTGTCGGGACCAGGAGCACTGGGAATTCGGGAGCCGGCCTTGGGGAATTGGATTTTTTCCACCCAAACCCGGAGGAAATTCCTCTCGGTAAAGGTTCCGAGTGGCCTTCCCAGAGCAACAAGGGCTTGCAGGTGCCACCCATCTCATGGGGAGCAGGAGGATATTCAGGAATTTTTGCATCTCGGTGTTTGAGCGGGGGGACAGCTGCAGGTGGCACAGGGAGAACGCTCCGAGAATCCCAATGGAGAGGGATTCCCGAACGTGCTGAACGTGGGTGGAAAGAGACTCTGCAGAAACGGGAACGACCCCGAGGCAGCCTGCACCGAGGCCGGGAACCCAGCAGGGCTGGAAGGGAGACATTTCTGTGAATGCAAAGAGTCCCTACCTCGAAACTCCTGCCTTGAAACCTCCTGAGTTTAATGGTGTCAGCTTCAGCAGGTCTGAGCTGCGGTGCCATGGCTCCTGGATTTACTGGAAGCCCTAATTCCTTCTTTCCTTCAGGTGTTTGACATCCTGGGAAGAGCAGGTTGCGGACCTGGCTTGGCCAGCCTGTGGGTGGATCCAAAGGTGTCACCTCAAGGACTTTGGAGATGCTCCTCAATCACAGAACCCCTGAGGCTGGAAATGCCCTCCAGGATCACCGAGTCCAAGCTGTGCCCGATCCCCACCTTGTCCCCAGCCCAGAGCTCTGAGTGCCACCTGCAGCCCTTCCTTGGACACCTCCAGGGATGGGCATTCCAAACCTCCCTGGAAATGTTCTTCCTGGAGGCCCCATAAACCCCCAGAGGCCGATTTCAATCCCTACAGGCTGCTGGCATCCCCTGGCCCAGAGATGTCGCAGCACCAGGAGCTGCTGGTCTTGGGGATCCCCTCCACGGGGTGACTTTTTCCCGTTGCTCCAGGAAATGAGCCCATCCGTGCATCCTGTCCTCGTGCTCCGTGTGACACCTCTGCCACAGGGCCTGCAGCTGCAGGCACAGGGCAGGAAATGCTCCACGGTGGGAAATCTGGGAGGAAGGGTTCGATTCCTTGGCCATGGAATCGTTGATGAGCCACCCCAGACGTTGCCAGGGCTGCCTGAGCACCGCTGGATCCACGCCCAGATCTGCTGCCCAGTTTGGCTTTTGGGGAGAGCTGAGGGATGGATGTGGGACAGGAACTCTGCAGCCTTTCCCTGTGTGCTCCCAAATCCTGTTTGGGTAAGGACAGTGCCTACAGGGAAACTGGAGGAATAGAAGGAATAAAGGAATAGAAGGAAAAACAAGGAATAGAATCATGGAATGATGGAATGGTTTGGGTGGGAAGAGACCTTAAACTCATCTTCATCTACCCCTGCCATGGGAAGGGACACCTCCCACTGTCCCAGGCTGCTCCCAGCCCCAATGTCCAGCCTGGCCTTGGGCACTGCCAGGGATCCAGGGGCAGCCACAGCTGCTCTGGGCACCCTGTGCCAGGGCCTGCCCACCCCCACAGCCAGGAATTTCCTCCTCTTTTCCTATTCTTCACCTGCCAGATGCATTTTCCCTCGGGCTGGAGTGAAGAAAGGTTCTCTGGGGAGTGCCAGCTGGGCTACGGAGCCTCCCGAACAACACCTGCCTCTGGAATATCCCCCTGGATTAGGTGGCTGCTGGCACCCAGCAGGCTGGAGCTGCAGATCCCAGCTGGCTGCTGGAGCCACCTGACCCTGGTGGGGACAGCGGTGTCCCTGTCCACGGCAGGGGGTTGGAACCAGGGGGTCTTTAAGGACCCTTCCCACCCCAGCCAGGCTGGATGACAAAATGTGCAGGTCTCGGTTTTGGGTCTGGTTTTAGGAGAGCCAAGGCTCTGTCCTCTGGAAATGCTCTGTGCGGGGAGGGAACGTTCCCAAAAACCTCCCAGCAGGAAAAACCCGGCCACCAGTGTCCTGCCCCGCTCCTGGCAAGGCTGGCAGCAGTCTCTGTTTGGAAAGGCCCCTCAGCTGTTCCTTGGAGCATTCCCAGCTCTTTCTTCTGCAGCCCCTTTCTCTGCCCCACACAGATCTCAGGGACACAAAAACCGAGCTCTGAGTGTCACCCCCCACCCTGCTGCCCCTTCTCTGGGGGTCCCAGAATGGTTTGGGCTGCAGGAACCACCGAGCCCAAGCATCCCCCCAGGGCTGCCAAGGCCACCTCTGCCCCGTGTCCCCAAGTGCCACATCCACAGGGCTCCGAAATCCCTCCAGGAACAGCAATTCCACCCCTGTCCTCTTTGTTTCCCAGCCCTCCCTGCCCCACTGCCCGTTCAGATCAACAGCAAAGTGTTTTATGTTTCCTGGGACTGCCCCCTTGCTGAGTTTGAAATTTACCTCCCCCCAACATTTGTCCTCAAAATCCCATCGCTCCGAGGGCTGGAGAAAGGAACATGAAAGAAGCAGGGCGTTTGTAACTGGAAGGGAAGGTCCTTGGCTCTGCTGAATCTCCGACCAGAGGTGCCAATTAGAGCTGCTGGACGTGGATGGAGGCACCTCCAGCCCTCCAGACAGCAGCTGTTGGCTGTGCTGGGTCAGGGTTGGACCTCCAAGCAGGAATTCCGTGGCTCCAACTCCCCCATCCTGCAGCCAGCCAGGCCCCAGAACTTTTAGAAACTGAAAGGTTGGATGAAAGCATCAAACACCAAGACAGTTTGCAGGAGTATCAACCAGACCAAAAAAAAAAACNAAAGGAGGAAGAGAAAAGCTGGAGGAAAAAGGGGGGGAAAGGCAGGAGAGAAAGAAAGTCAAGAGCCCTCTGAAATGAGAAGGGGCTGATCCCTCTGAGCTGAGGCTGGAAGTGGGAATGGGGTCCCTTCCGTGGGTGGGGTGGGAACTGGGCAGGGGCTGTGCAGGACCAGCTGCAGTTTGCTTCTCCCAACCAAACCCAAACTCGGGCAGTTTCTGCTCTGCCTCTGCCCAAGATCTGAACTCCTCTTCCAGAGGGCCAAATCCTCACGGGAAGGAGCCAGGAGAGGAGCTGGGTGTGGTAGGAGGAGAAGGTGGTGGGCAGGGCTGTGCTGTCCTTGGAGATGCCCAAATATTGCCAGGACTGGATCCTCCTGCCCTGGAGAGGGTGAGATTCATCCATGGAAGCGGAGATGGGGACAGAGCCAGGCCCTCCCTCTCTTCCAGGCAAGGGGGAACACAGGAACCCTCCTTTGCTGGGGGCTGAGGATGCTTTTGACCCTGCCTTCCCCAGTTATCCATATTTTTTTTAGGTTCATCATTCAGAGGGATGAAACAGCGCTGCCAGGGATGCCCAGGGTGGGATTTTGGGATGCCTGGGCAGGGCCAGGAGCTGGGCTGGATGATCCCTGGGGGTCCCTTCCAACCCAGGGTCTCCCAGATTCCAGGATACTTTGCCAGCCGACGAGGATTTTAGCAGAGGGAGCCCTGAAGGCAGAAGGTCTCTGGATGGGAACACCTGCTGGGTGCTTTCTTATTTCCATGGAATTTTATGGTGGAGGCCATGCTGTGAGCAGGGCTGGGGGCACCATGGACAGGTGACATCCATGGAAACCCNAATAACCCTAAACCCCCAAAAACTCAATTGTACCAAAACCATTGCTGGGCACAGACAGCTCCAGATTTTGTAGCTCCCAGACAAAGTCAGCAGCAACCGTCAGGATCTGTGTTTCAAGTCTGACCTTCTGCTTTTATCTATATTTTAAACCCCACACAAGGTATACAAGGCGAATGTTGCTGTTACAGTCAGAAAAGCCTAAATAATGGATGAAGAACAGAGGCTGAAAAGGGAGGTGATNAACACAGGAACCCTCCTTTGCTGGGGGCTGAGGATGCTTTTGACCCTGCCTTCCCCAGTTATCCATATTTTTTTTAGGTTCATCATTCAGAGGGATGAAACAGCGCTGCCAGGGATGCCCAGGGTGGGATTTTGGGATGCCTGGGCAGGGCCAGGAGCTGGGCTGGATGATCCCTGGGGGTCCCTTCCAACCCAGGGTCTCCCAGATTCCAGGATACTTTGCCAGCCGACGAGGATTTTAGCAGAGGGAGCCCTGAAGGCAGAAGGTCTCTGGATGGGAACACCTGCTGGGTGCTTTCTTATTTCCATGGAATTTTATGGTGGAGGCCATGCTGTGAGCAGGGCTGGGGGCACCATGGACAGGTGACATCCATGGAAACCCCACAGCAGAACTGAGACCTCCAAGGGCAGAGTTTTCACTGATTTTTAAATCAGTTTTCACTGATTTAAGTATTTGGAGAGGCTCTCTGGAGGCCTCCTCCTGCCCTGCCTCCATCCCTCTCCTCCTCTGCAGGAGCTGAGAGCCTTGGGAAGCAGGATGGAGCCATCAGGGCTTGGCGTGGAGGCAAAGCTGCATTTCATTCCCTGCCAAGTGCCCAGTCACTGCTTCCCGGCTCCTCCTGCTCTAAGTGCATCCTTGCATCCCATGGGCACTGGTTTGAACTGGAGGGGCAGCACAGGGCTCCTGATGAGCCCAGATTCCCTCTCCTTCACGTGTGGCACCTTTGGGAAGGTGCCCAGGGCAGGTTTGTATGGGATCCTCTCCGCTGGAGATCCGGTGCCCGAGGGGCTCCAGCTCATCCAGCAGGAAGAGTGGGACACAGCACGGCCCGTGCCCAGCCCCAGCCCCTGGGTGGGACAGAGCCCAGGAAAAGGCAGCCCAGAGGCTTCCTTCCCACCAGTGTCCCTCACCCTCAGGTGAGGGTGTGCCAGGTCTGTGCCCCTGGCAGTGTCCCAGGGCGGTGTCACGGCATCACCCCCTCTCCTTCCACACACTCCCAGAATGGTTTGGGGTGGAAGGGACCTTAAAGCCCATCTAATTCCAGCTAGAACTGGAATTCTAGGAAGCTAGACACCTTCCTGTCCAGCCTGGCCTTGGGCACTGCCAGGGATCCAGGGGCAGCCCCAGCTGCTCTGGGCACTCCCAGGGAAGGATTTTTCCCGTATATCCAATCCTAAATCAAATCCTTCCTTGTAGCTTCCCTCTGTCTGTTTAAAGCCTGAGGTCTCCCCACTGGGATGAGCCTGGCCATGCTTCTGGGGGTCGTCATTCCCAGAAACTCAGCTGAGGGCTCAGCTGTGTCAGACACTTGTGCCAGTAACAAAGGGCACAGCACGAAGCGGGGGAGGTGGGCATGGGGGCACAACTGCGGGACAGGGGACACCAGCCCCATGGACAAACCCATCCCACCTCCCAGTCCATGCCCTGAGTCTCCTGCAGATGATTCCAGCTGCACAGGGGTCACCTCATCTCCTTGTGGAGACCCCAACTTCTCCCGGCTGCAGGAGCAGGGAAACAGCGAGGCTGGCAAAACGTGTGGGAGGGAAAGTTGGCCTGGAAGGTCATTGATCCAGCAGGCAGGGGAGGGAGAGGCTCCCTCGTCCATGAGCAGCACAGGTCAATATGATCCATTAGTCATAAACGGTGGGAGCAGGGGAAGAGGCAGGGGAAGAGGGGGATGCTCGGGAAAGGCTTCAGAACCTGCCAGAGCTCCGCCAGCCAGCTCCTCTGAGGAGGCTTCAAAAAGAATCCAGGGCACCCTGAGATCCCTGGCAGGTCCTGCAGCCATCCCAGGAAGAGCCGTGCAGGAGGGGCTGGTTCTGCCTCACCAACCGGATTCGGTCCCTCTGAACAACAGGAGAGGACCCAAAGTGCTCTGAGATTGCAGACCTGGCCCAGGAAGGTGCCAGCCCCAGCACCAAGGGGTGCAGATGTGGGAGCTGCCCCTGCACTCCACGGCTGGAGAGGCTCCAAGGAATACTTGGAGGAGTGTGAGAGTGACCCAATGAAAGAGGTTTCTTTAGAGCTGAGTTGGATTTCATGATCCTAAAGGATGAATGAGGATAGAAATAAATACGATTATGCACAATGAATGAGGAAGAGGAAAGAGTCTGGGACTGCAGTGGCCTGTTAACAGGTGAGTGCAGTGATCCTGGAGGCCGGTCCCACCTGAGGGCTGCTGCGGCTCCCTGGTCTGCCCAGCCTGTCCCAGGCTCAGGGGGACTCTGCAGAGCCTGCTCTGAAGTCACAGAGCCACGGAATGGTTTGGCTTGGGAGGGAGCTCAAAGCTCATCTGGTTCCAGCCGTGGGCAGGGACACTTTCCACCAGCCAAAGTGCTCTTGGAAGACGCTTCAGTTGGGATTTTCCCGTTGGAAACACGAAGCCGAGCTGTTGGATTGATCTCCACACTCCCGTGGCTCCGGTAATCGGAGGCCGTGGCAGAGGCCACAGTTCCTGAGCTCTAATTGAACCTTTGCTCTCAGCGAGGCCTGAGGAGCAACACCCTACAGAGGGAGCTTTCAGGTTCCCTTAATTTAACCAAAATATCCTGCAGCCCACTTAACGGCACATTATGAAGTTTTCTCATGAATAATTAACTCTGAACTGCGATTGACATCATGAGGCATGTGGCTGGCTCAGGCAGGGCCTTCCAGCAGCCAGTGGCACGGCAGAAATCAGCATTTCCCCGGCAAGAGCAGGGCTCGGTGCAGCCGGGGCTGGGCAGGGCAGGATGGCTGAGCCCGGCTGCCGGGGGGATCCGGGGTGGCAGGAGGTGGGGAAGCTTTGGCCGGGGTTGGCACATCACAAGGAGAAGTTCGGAGCTGTGCCCGAGGCCTCCGGGCTGCCGGTGGGGTTGTTGTGATGAGAAAGGAGCTCCTGGTGGAAGGAAAAGCTGCTTTCCTCAGCACTGCGGTGGCTGACAGCTCCTGGCAGCTTGTGCTGGAAGGAGATCCCTGCCAGATACCGGGATCCTGCTCGCTCCCTGCTCCCGGGAACCGGCAGCCCCCGAGACAGGCACAGCCCTTCCCAGAGGCTCCAGTTTGGGCAGCGTCAGTGGTGTGCTCAGCCTCCAGCTATCCGAGAACAAAATTTGACTCAGGGCTCCAAGTTTCCCGAGGGAAAGCTCCTCTTCGGGAGCCGTTCCCCCGCGGCGGCCCCGCATCCCTCACACCGAGCTGGGCTGCTCCGGGAGCCGCAGGGAATCGCGGCGCAGCCCGGCCACCAGCCCGGCCACCAGCCCGGCCACCAGCCTGGCCACCAGCCCCTTCCCCGGCTGGCCCGCGGCCCTCGGGGCCATGTCCCTGTCTGCCCAGCTGCCCTCACACCCGAGGCCCCTGGGGACCGAGCAGAGGGGCTGCCCTCCGCCATGAATTAGTCATGGCCAGCGGGGTGACCCCGGGTCCCGCTGGCTGCACTGCGCAGCTGTCGGCGGCTGGGAACAGTTGTGGAGCAGAAGATTCCCATGGTTTTGGCCGCAGCCCGAATCCGGAGCTGACCCACGCCCCTCTCCCGCAGCCCCCTCCCTAAACTGCGCGTTTTGATGAAGACATCCAGGCATTGCGCTCGGAAAGCTCGCTTAGATCTGAGCTAAAGAGCGCAGCCAGGGTGGGGGGAAAAAAATCCATGCGAGAAGCCGGAGGAAGTCGGCATTCCGCGGGCTGCGGGGAGAGCCGGGCGAGGCAATGGGAGCAGCTCCGGGAGGAGCCATCAGGAGCCGTCAGGAGCCATCAGGAGCCATCAGGAGCCATTAGCCCGTGTGCGGGAGGCTGCGCTGCCCCGGTGCCCTGCGGGCAGCCCGGGGCTCCCTCGGTGCCACCGCTCGGTCCCGGTTTGTCTCCGAGACAGCCGAGCGGGGCCCGGGCACATCCAGCACCCGCTCCCTCGGGAGCAGCTCCGCCTGCAGGGTCCCTAGGGAGGAGCGGAATGGTCCTTCCAGCGGGGAGGAATCCCCGCGTGAGACAGTGCCCCGTGCCAGGGAGGGGACAACAAAAGGAGCCGGGGACACGCGGCCGCCGCTTGCCGTGGGATGGGCTGGTGGAGGGTCCCGGGGCTGGAGGAGCTGGCTGGGAGCAGATGAGGGGACAGCCTGCGCAGACCGACAGAGTCAGGGAAAAAGGGAGGAGGAAAGAGCAGGAGAGATGGTGGAGGGGCTGGAAGGAGAAGGGGGAAGGTGGGAGAGGGAACAGACTCGCCCCCGGTGTGACTCGGGGTGAGGGAAGGGGCCCCCCAAATAACTGACTGATTTGGGGGATGCCATGAACATCCCTGCCCTGAACCCCCGGGGCACCCTGAGCCAGCCCTGTGTTGGTTTTAGGGGCTAAAACGGGCACGATCTGAGGATCTGGAATGCTGATCTCCTTGGACGTGCTGCAAATATTGATAAACAACGGGAAAATTCTGCCCTGAGAGTTCATCTCGGAGTTGGGAAATTTGTTCAAAGCCCGGACAGATCCCAGATCCCCGTGGGGTGGGTACTCCCCTGTCCTGTTTCAAGGTGTTTCCTCCGGTTTGTAGAAGAGACAAACGCGGCCCTGCTCCACAATTTATCCAGCAGTGAGGCTGGAAGTGCTTCCCGGAGCTGGAGAGGGATGAGGCAGCGTTCCCCGTGCTCGGGGCTGTTTCCCTGGAGCAGCTCCCTGGGATCCCCAGGCAGCAGCTGGGAAGTCACAGAGTGGAGCAGGATTTTATACAAACACACGGATTTTTTTCCTTGTGTGAACCCAAAACCTTCCGTGCCATAAATAAAACACGGTGCTCAGCTGGCACTTCCACACGGCTCAGAGAGCTCGGCTTCTCCTACAGCTGCTGGAGGTGCTGCTGAGGTGCTGCAGATGAAATGTAGATTTTATCTCTGATCTCTCCATCTCCAGGATGCCGAAGTTCCTGAAATCTCCTGTGAGCTTCCCTACGCTCGGATTTCCCCAAAGATCCGAAGGCAAATCCTACAGCACTTCCTTGGGGTTTCTGGCTAAAAACGANTCTGGAAGGATTTCTTTAATGCAGCTGAAAACAAACCAAATAAAAACAAACAAACAAACAACCCAACCCCCAACAAACAAACAAACAAACAAACAAACCAAAGACATTTTTTAAACCCACAGATTTGTAAATTTGTTAGGATCTCTCATTCCTTGCTGCCACTGGGATGAGCAGGGAGCTGGTTTTGCACAGCTCTGACCACGGGCACCTGCACCTGACCCGGGCCTTGGTCCTGGTGAAGGGTGACTGATCCATTGGAGAAGGGGATAATTCCTGCCCCTTTTCCCCTGGATTGTAGAATCCTAGAAAGGTTTAGCTTGGAAAAGCCCTCCAGCTGTTCCCTCAGCAGTGCCAGGGCCACCACTGACCCGTGTCCCCACGTGCCACATCCACGTGGCTTTGAAATCCCTCCAGGGGTGGCATCTCCACCGCTGCCCTGGGCAGCTGTGCCAGGGCTGGAATGCCTTTTCCCTGAAGAAATGTTCCCAATATCCCACCCAGACCTCCCTTGAGGCCATTTCCTCTTGTCCTACTCCCGCAGCCAGCTGCCAGATTTGCCCCATGGAGTGCCGTGCTCCATTCCCCAAACTCCTTCCCAAGCCTTTTCCCTGAGTTCCCCTCACCCTGGCTCTCCTCCCCGCTGCTCAGGTGCCGAGGGAGCCTCTAATTATGGCCTCACTCCTTTTTTCCCTGCACTGGAACAGAGCCTACCCCGAGCATCTTTAAAAATACATCTGCTGTGCACTGCACTGAAACAGATGGAATAATAGAAGAAAGTCCGGAGTGGACGCAGCCCGGACCTGCCTGGCTTTCAAAGGCAGGGATCCTTTAAAGAACAGGGAACCTTTTCTGTGCTCCTGACCCAGAGATGGGATGTGCCAGCAATACCTGAGCAGGGGATCCTGGTATCCCTCCCCTGGGGGATGAGGCAGAGCCTGCTGCTGTCTCTGGGATTGCTGCTGGAGGAGCAGAATCCCCCCATCTTTGACAGCTCCCTGGGAGCACTCTGAGCTCCGTGGATGGGCTGATGGGACCCACTGATACAGGCTGGGAATTCCTGCCCTTGTTTCCCAGTGGAGAAATCAGCCCCTTGGGCATGGGGTTTGGTGGGGGCAGAGGTGGCACTGTTTGCTGTCACCTCTGCTGCCCGGGCAGCACAGGTGTGAAACAAAGTGGGGTGAAGGGATGTGGAGGAGCTCAGCACCATCCTGAATGGTCCTAAAAGATAAAAGAGGGTAGGGGCTTCTCCAGGAATTCCTTCAGACACACCTGCACTGGCTTGCAGCCACCAGGCTCAGCTCAGCAGGGCGTGGATCTCTCCAAACACAGCCCTGCACACCGTGGTGGTGGTGGTGGCACAGCCACACTGGCCTGGGTCACACCTCTGTCACATCCCAGCACAAGGGGTTTAGGTGCCCAAATTCTTGGCTTTTACAGCAGGAAGCAGCACAAAAGAGCTTGGCATGGAGGGATACTTGGAGGAATGGTTGGATTGCAAGAGAGATCCCGGCCAGGGAGAGCTCCAGGAACTGCTGTCTGCCAGCTCCAGCAGCTCAGAACTGGTGGGCAGCTTTCCTCGGGACGAGACCTGGCCTGAACCCTCAATCCCACCAGCCTGGAGATGGTAGATGAGGAATCAGGTCCTCGAAGGTGGCTGAAGCTGAGCCCCTCCTGAAGGAGCTCTGGGCCAGGCAGGATTCTCCGGTGCCTGTAAAGGTGGAACTGCTGCCAGAGCAAGAGCTGAACAATCTGCAACCTGGCTCATACATCAGAGCTCAGCTGAAAACCCAGGGTGAGAGGGGAGTGTCCATTCCAGTCAATATTCCCTTCCTTTAGTGCTGTTTGGGGCCCGGTGTCAGCCTCGGGGGTGTCCTTTGTGGCCCAGGAGCAGGGAGTGACACCCCTGTGTGTGTCTCCTTTCCTTCCCTCACCTGCTCTCCTCACCCTGGGCTTTTCCCACTTCACCCTCTGCCAGGTGCTCTGCAGAGAGCCTGGATTTGGAGGGATTCGGGTCTTTTTGGGCACCCAGCCGGGGCCCTGGTGCAGCAGGAGAGACCCTCAGGAGAAGAGGAGCTGGACACAGCACCTGAGACACCAGACCACGGCTGGGACCTGCTCCCAGCCTGTCCTGGCCGCCAGAGTTGCACCAGGAAGAAACAGCAGCTTCTCCCTGACCTGTTGTGGACCAGGAGTGGCTGCTGGGGAGCAGGGGGTGGGGGAAGCACGAGGGGCCCTTCTCCACCTCCTTCCAGGCTTTTCCCTGAGGATCCTGGAGGCTCATGCTGGCCTGGACACAGGGGGAACTGCTGGAGCAGGAGCCGGAAGAGGAGGAAGAGCAGGAGCAGAAGCAGGGGCAGGAGCAAGGGCAGGAATAGGAGCAGGAGAAGGAGGAGGAGCAGGAACCGAGGTGGGGAACGGGAGCAGAACCAGGAGTAGGAGCTGGAGCAGAAAGGAGCAGGAACGAGAAAAGGAGGAGGAGAAGGAACAGGAGCAGCAGCAGCAGCAGCAGCAGCAGGATGGGTGCCCGGGCCGGCTCCTGCCCAGCGCCCCGGGTGTGATGAGCTCTCCAGGCCTCCTCAGCGCTCCCCGTGTCCCCCCNCGGGCCCCGCTAATGCTGCGCGGAGCCGGTCCGGGCCCCCCCCGGGCAGCACTCAGCATCCCGCCTCATTAAAGTTTCATCGGCAGCGCTCGGCCAAGGTCTATTTATGAAAATGCGCTTTTCGCTGCGCCGAGAAAACAGGGACGGAGCGCAAGAACAAAGGGATGGGGTTTGGGAAGCGCCCGGGAATAAAGGGAGAGGTGCGGGACGGGGTGAGGGATGGGGTGCCGGATGTCCCACGGTGCGGGCAGGGTGGGCTGGGCTCTGTCGGCCACCGCCGAGCTGGCCCCGCTCGCCCAGGTGGAGCAGCTCCTCCGACAGCTGTTTCGGGCGACGCACAATTTCCCTATTTTCTTTTTTTCTTTTTTTTCTTTTTT
>VXAC01000507.1:0-82897 GCA_013399225.1 Rhipidura dahli
CCCCAGCTCCCTCAGCCGTTCCTTTAATTCTTTAAATGTATTTTTTTAAATATAACTAATTACATATGCCTTGCTGGGTATTTGCTTTGCTGAAGTGATTAATTTTAAATTCCCTGAATACTTCTTCACAATAATTTACATTTTGGAAGTAATAGGGCTCTGCAGCCATAGGTAGGTGGCTGCCAGCAGGGAACCATGGCTCTGCTTTCCATACATGCAGGTCTTCAGGCAGCCCCCCAGGCAGCTTATCTAGGTTGGTTCCCCTGTGGCCTGAAGTCTGCTCCCTCAGCACTCGCTCAGCACTCTTGGACTCTGCATTCACATTCGCTGTCCATTTGAACAGCAAATCTTGTTGTAAGGATGGCCTTGGGGGCTATTCTCAGAGGACAGTCTAGACATACACTATTGTGTACAGTCCATCTCTTTTGTATACAAGAGAGAAAGAGTTCAGTGAAGCTTTTTCCTAATCACCACATAGCATACTGCCAGGCACGAAGCAGGATAAGAATGGCATTATGTATTTTATACGGGAACTAGGAACATGCAGTGATTACTCCTTTATCCCTGCTATCTCACTTGCGCTTGCACCATTCATCTACTGTGTACTCAGCTGCTCCTGCCCACTCAAGATGCAACTTCTTTGAAAATTCAGAATTGCTTTTTTGTTAACTGCAGTGTTTATTAGAAAATAATGTTAACTTTTCTTCATCAAAAACTATTTGTAAACACTAAATGCTCTATACTTATTCTGTGGAGAAAAACAATACTAGGAACTAGACCTCTTATGTTATAAAGGACGACAAAGTATTGTTTCTAGGGCACTAGTAATTCTCAGACATATTTGAGGGTAAAAATTCATATTTTGTCTGTCTCTCTAGTCCACTTGTAGGTGTTTAGGTTAACAGATAAAGAGTCTGCCTCATACTTCTGCTGATTTGTTGCAGAGTTGCAGTACTTTATAAAGGATTTGCTATGTTTGGTGAGAGATGGCTACATTTTCAAGGGACAGGAAGAGTTGTCTGAAGTGAGTTTTCATGGTACCTAGGTATTAGAAAGAATATTGTGAGAAAAGATTTTCGTATAAATACATCTCTGAGGTAAACAAAAAGAAAATAATAATGAAAGTCATTGTCACTAACATGGAAAAGAAAAGACAGTCATATATTATCAGCATAACTGAAACATTGGAAGCGTAACAATTCTAGTTATGAAGAACTTTGAACAAAAGTATACAAATTTTAAAGCTAGAAATTCTATGCATGTTTAGTTTTATCAAAAAAAAACTGTAGACAACTCTCCATGCTTCTGCTATCACTCTTTGGTACACAAGTGGCCAAGAAAGACAACGTTATCATGCCTGGGATGCATTAGGCCAGCAGGTCTAGGGCAGGTGATTCTGCCCCTCAACTCAGTCCTGGTGAGGCCTCACCTGGAGCACTGTGTGCAGTTCTGGGTTTCTCAGTACAAGAGGGAGATATTGAGCTTCTGGAGTGAGTCCAATGGAGGGCTATGAAGGAGACTGGGGAACTGGAGCACCTTATTCATCCAAAATCCTTGTTCTGGGAGTGTGTGCAAACATTTGAGTTGTGATGTTATCAGGAAGCTTTACATTTGAATTCTTAGAGGATTCCTGAAACAGGTATCCACAAATGTATTTTCTGCGTTCTCAAAGTCAGTCCAGAAATTTATGTAGAATAAGTTTATTGGATTGATCGAAAACATGGAGAGAGCTTTTATTTTCTTCCAGTGCACTCCTTCAGGTCCTTCCTCTTCCACTGGCTGGTTTATGCATTTGGAATTTGTAGCTCAATTACTGTTCTTGCATCCTCAAAACTGAGCTACAAGATATTTTCAGCTGGGGTCTGTGTTCTGAAAATATGCCCTCTCTGATACACATTCTCAGACATATCTCTTAATCTCTCCCAGATCAGATATTTTTACTTTACAGAAAATCATCAATTTAGTTCCTTAAATCCTCCTATTTAGTTCCTTTTTTTTGTTTTTTTTTCCCTGTATATGTGATTAGACACATAGAACAGATTTTCTCATTATTTCATTCATTAGACTTTGATTTGGCTTACTACAAACTGTGATTTATATTGAGAAAACAAGTAACTTATAAAAAATGATGAAAATAGAAGAATACATCTACTACTATTATTTATGATTACTATTATTATCTAATAATATATAATGCTAATACTACTACTAATATTATTCAAGGTGTTATAGCGTAGGTAAGGTACTGCCTTGGAAAATTCAAAGGTGTATTTTATAGGGCTAGGGATGCACATAAACTTCTTTAACATGGGGAAAATATAAACATCTTAGGAGAATGGAAACCCCTGAAAGTGTTTCTCTTAGTTACTGAAAAATGAACTTGAGCTTTAAAGCTCTAACTTGGCCACTGCAGATAATAAATGGAGGAGTGATGACCATGGGCTGGGGTGAAATTTCTTTTTTACTTTACAGATGTTGTTTATGAAATGTATTTCAATATATTGTAATTATGTTATTTCTGCAAGGTATTATTTACAGACCTGATTGCAACTTGGTTATAACACACTCTTAAAAGTTTTAAGTTGTAGAGTATTATGATGCAAAGCAGAAGCTTAGGCGGTGTCTGCATTTATATTAAGCCAGAATCACCTCTTTAGGTTAATATTTAAATAAAATTAATTTATTTATATTTCTCTTTCCTGCACTGATCCTCTAGTGTGTTTCACTGAAAGCAGTTTTGTTCCAAACAACATCAAATAAGATTAAGGTCCACTATGTCAGCGACCATCTTAATATATGAAAATTAGATTTTTATTATGCTTGATAAAGGAAAAATTACATTTATTTCTAATTCTGCAGCAAAATCTTGCACAAATTGTTTTTTATTCCTGTTTACCTAAATTAAATATGCATAAGGCTCTGCCAGTTGTTAGATGGCAATTGCCTACTTTTGGTCCAACTTGATTTCACTGTTCTTGTAGTCATATCATGAAACTTCTAGTGTTCAAATTTCCCAGGCTGAACCAAAGGACACACAGTGACATTAATATTTTTTATTTTGAATAGACAAAAATATATTTCTTAAATTAAGGGATCACTTTCAGTCCTGGGGGAATTTCTTTTTGAAACTCATATGAGAAGAAGAAAAAAATGTTAATTGAATCTTCTCATTTACACCTTCCATCTGTTTTTTGTTCCAGCTGCATCTGCTTAGATACTTGAGAAGCAGGTCAAACTAACACTTAATGGGTCTCAACTGATTATTGTAGTAATTTAATAAAATTGCTACAAGTAGAATGTGGAATGGGAAAGAGTGCTTACATTTTTATATTAAATGGAGAAAGTTTAAAGATATTTTCTTGGCTTTAAAAGTTATCAAAATCAGTTGTGGAAAAAAAATGCATAATTCTCTTTCACAGGGAATTTACTCTCCTTTTTTTTTTAGTTTTGTAGAATTTGTCCTTTGTTTTCAAATAGTACTTCTTACTAAAAAGTTGCTATTTTGCCTATATTTTTCAGCAAGTACTATGCTTAAGATATTTTTTTTCTTCTAAATCTGACTTTTAAGTCTAATATTCTGTCTTTTCTTTGTCTTTTCTAATTCTGTGTGTATAGATATTTTTATATTTTATATGCACTCTCATAGTCTGCATGGTGTGCCTGAAGATACATGATATGATAAGATTTTTTTAATGGTATTTAACTTCTACCTTTGGAAAACTAACCCCTTCACTTCAAGGATTTAATGTTGTAATTGCAGTACCTTAATGATGTAAGTGAAGCATATTGGTTAGACATGTAAAGGATATTTCTTTCCTTCTAAATATTCCTCTTTTTAAAAAGTGTTTTTCTCTTATGAAGGTCAGTTTCAGGTTTGTATCACCTGCTTTGTACTGCTAGAAAAAGATTATAGTTACCTAAGGCAGAAAGATTTACTTTTTTCACCGGTAAGTTTTATATTTTCCAACTTTGTTCATCTAACAGTTCACTTTGTTGATTATTTCTTTAGTGGATTTTGAGAGACAGAAGTCAGTAGAAATTAATTAATTCCACCTCTGGACCCATTCACGGAATCAAATATTTATATATATAGATATGTAATTATAAATAATATACCAGATAAGTCAGTCTGAACATATTAACACTTTGCTATCCCATGGGAAATTGTCCAATGTGAAAAGATTATTTGTGAATGTGCTGAAGATCTGCTACCAATTTCTTACTCACAATGATATGTGCTGATTAAATGTTTGCAAGTCAATGGAAGGAATTTTATTACACAAAACAGTGGGCTGCTCTTACAGAGCGTCCTGTGTGAGTAAGAGGAGAAATTGTGGCAGAGGCCATGAAGAAGTCAACAAAGGCTTTGGTGAGGTAAATACTACCAGGTGCACACACAGTAAAAAATAATGATGGCTGTTCTGAGCACATTTACCAAAATAGGCACACAGGTGAGCAAAGGCAGAAGCATGTGCATGTCTTAACAGACTGGTGAGGGTGGACAGGGATATCCTTCACCTGGTGGGGCTCAGAGGTGTAGACCACAAAGAATCTAGACATGGAACAAAGCTAAAAGAAAATTAATAAAGATAGTACCTATAACAGTTTTTCTGTGAAATGTTGGTAATATGAAAAAAAGTGGTGGTGAAATCTTAAAGATCAAGGTTGGTGTGAAGAATACAGGGAGCAGGCTGATGATGCAGCGTTGACAGAATGGCAAATGAGGATGCTTTTCTTGTGCTGAAGTTGTAGACATTTAGCTGAATGGTTTGGAAGTCACAGGGTCTGCCTAAGATACAACAAGAGGAATGTTGTCAAATTTTTAAAAATATCAAATGAGTTCAGTGTTGAGCACCACTGGAACTGGAGTAGAATCTAAGGTTTGTATGGTATAGATAAGGCAAATAAAGAGGAACACACAAGAAGACCTAAGTGCTAAGGAATTAATGTGTAACAATTCTGTTCCTTTTACTCCTATCTTTTTCTTTAAAATCAAGTTCTCAAGCTTCACCTGACAGTAATAATTATCCACTATGTTTATTCTTGTTCTGAGAACTCATCCTGTACTTAACTGTACCTAAGCATTCCTAAGTATTCTGGTTTACACAGATACTTTTCTAAACAAATACATTTCTAAATTTCTTTTCATAAGTATAAAGTTTAGTTCCTAGTATATAACTGGCTAGAATGTAAAACACATACTGGAAATCCATAGAAAAGAATTTGAGGCTGATTCAATATAAAGGGTCAGAATGTTGAACGGAGGTACAATCAAATCATGCTTCATGGGGCTGGGAGGGGAAAGGTTTTCAAATTGGGGTTTTGCTTCAGAAAAGTTTTGAAATCAAAAAACAATGCAAACCCCCAAACTTCAATGAAGAAATATTCTGGTCACAGCTCTAATTATGTGTGTTTTAAACATTACTTACATAAATCAAAATAGAATTCCTTCTGAATATCAAACCTCTGTGGAAGTGAAACTATGACATTCTTTGAATGTTTCTGTGTTTTCTGACACTGAGCAGACTACCTCCCTGCCCAGAGAGTGAGTCAGAAATGGAAGCTAGACAGAAAGTACATGAGGTCACACTGAAAGACAAGAAGGGAAGACAAGAAAAAAAAAAGGAAAAACAAAAAAACCCGCTCCACCCCAAAACCCACAACAAAACCAAGAGTAGAAAAAGAAGCCAGAGTTTATTCTTTCTGATTACTAACAATTTCCTTCTTTGCCATGTCTCCATTTTGTTTAGATTCCCACAAAGAGGAATACTGCAAACGGCCTGTCTTTTTTCATATAAGATACTTTGCTCCTGTTTATTTTACTCTTTGTCTGACTGATGGAGAAGTAGCAAAAGGCTCACAAGGTTTAGAAGCAGCACTCCTGTAGTATTTGTGTCAAGAACACTCTTAGAAGCCTCCACTCTTCTTCTCACCAGGTACATCAATGCTGAATTCAGAGAAGTACCTCTCACATCAACTGCCCCTTATAGTTTTTGCCCTTTGGAACCACTTTTAACAAAAGGTGCCTCAGAAGAGGGAAAAACTAGAGGGTTAAATTAAGTCCTAGCGGAATTCTGAGGTTCAGAGAGTCATGCCCATAATTAATTTGATATCTCTTTTACATATCAAGTACTCATCAATATGTACACAGAGTAGAAGTTGCAAAGATAATTTTTGGACTGTAAAAAACACACTACCAATGAAACACTCTATTAATATCTAGCAGAGGCCTTGAAATAATTTTCTCATTATTTTCAAATGCTATAAGTTTTTCACACACCCATTTTCAAGTGGCCTTTAATATCTGAAAAAGCTAAATGCATCTTTTAGATATCTATTGTTCATGATAACAATAATCAGAGCTATCAATATTTTGAACTGACGTTGTTTTTTAACCTCAGCCAGCCACTCACTTGCTCCCGCACCAGAGGGATCAGGCAGAGAATTGGAAGGGTAAAAGCTATGAAAATCAGGAGTTGAGATAAAGATAGTTTAATAGGGAAAGCAAAAGCTGCACACACAAGTAAAGCAAATCAAAGAATTAAGTCACCACTTCCCATGGGCAGGCAGGGCTCAGCCATCTCCAGGAGAGCAGGACCCCATCACACTGAAAGTGACCCAGGAAGACAAACCCCAACACTTCAAACGTCCCCTCCTTCTTCCAGTTTATATACTGTGAATGATGCCATATGGAATATCCCCTTGGTCAGCTGAGTTTAGATGTCTCAGCTGTGTTTCCTTTCAGAAAAGGCCTTGCCTCTGTATAAGCCCTGCTCAGCAATAAAAAAATCTCTATATTATCAACACTGTGTTTAGCCCTATACCAGCCACTGTGAAAGAAATTAACTCTACCCTAGCTGAAACCAGCACATACAGTTAGCTTCCTACTAAAGATCAATCTTTCACACCTTCAAAGAAAATAAAGAATGTGATTATTATCATGACTTCCATCATGGGCCAAAATTATTCATAATGGTTTTTATAGGATATATCCAGTAGAGTTTTGATATTTAGTTGAAAGACAAGGAAACCAGCTCTTCTAGAACAGACACTGCAAAATCAGTGCAGAACATATTTATATTTTTTATGCATTATATATTTATACAAATGTTTATTAAGAAATATGGCTGATTTCCTTCTCAGACTTCCATGCACATGTACCAGAACAACATGGAACAGATATTTGTATGACAGTATCTGTGAGGAATCAAGTTGGTCTTTACTTCCCTGTTGCTCCTTTTTATTGGTTTGATTTATTATATTTAGAGGCATGATCTTTCACTTTGATGGTTAAAATGGCACATCAAGAAATTTTAATTAGTACCAGAATTTCAACACAGCTTTTATGTAAAAACTAAGATTTATATACATCTGAAATAATCATGAAGGGCTTTAACATTCACCTTTTCTTTTAGCTGCAAATGGTACAAACTGTGTACAAACTCTGTTTCACTTGGGTCTCACCTGGGGTGAGTAAGGG
This sequence comes from Rhipidura dahli, assembly GCA_013399225.1. NCBI lineage: Eukaryota > Metazoa > Chordata > Aves > Passeriformes > Rhipiduridae > Rhipidura > Rhipidura dahli. The sequence continues at coordinate 7,481 of VXAC01000507.1, forward strand.
GGTATCCTCCTTCACTTTGCAAATCAGAAATGAGACTTCTGATAATGTTATGGGAGGACTCTCTCCCTCCTTCTTGGCACTTGGTCTTGTTTGCACTTCAGCCTTTTTTGTTTGTTTGTTCTCACTTCCCCACTCTAGTATCCCTCCCTCTCTTTCCTAACAGTTGCATTTCAAACCAGATGGGGGAATTCCCTAAAGGCATGTACTAACTTTGGCTTGCCCGCTCCAACCCACTCTCTCCTTGGGATATTATATTTCTACATTATTATAGCACTTCACGTGCTAGGTATTTGAAAACTGTTAAAATAAAAAAGCCAAAAGTCTTACCTCTCCTCTCATTTGTCTGTGCCCATCTGCTTTATTTTCCTTGGTTCCTCAAATGGTCTCATGCAAGGTCTGCAGAGGCATCTGACAGGAGAGCAGAAGAAAACAGGAGTATTGTGAATCTTCTGAAGGTGCAAGTGCTGTCCAGAATTATTGAAGTAAGGAAAGGATTGAAAAAAATAAAAATGAATTTTCTTTTTCCTAATGATGCACAGCACAAATTAACAGTTTATTTTCACTTGCTTCCTGAATGTTTGGGGTTTGCTTCTGGGACTTCTTTTCTGTTACTCTTTTTACTGAAAATACAGGAGTTTAAAGACAGGGATTACTTGAATAATTTATCATTTCATTTTTTTTATCATTCTTTGACTGTGCATTCATTTATAATGCAGCTGTAATTTTAACTTCAAATCGATCTGATAAAATTGTGTGAAGGAAGGAATCATCTGTAGAGAGATGGTCTTGAAACAAGCTCCAAATAAACACATTCTGAAAATATGATTTCCAAGTATCATATTTGGTAGCTTGCCTCAGTATGTCACCCTGCATATCCTGCTTATCCCCCTACACTGATATAACAGGAAAAAGCTGCCAACAGGATGAGAACATATTTCTGTAATTTGCAGGGCAGTTCAGGCCACAGAAAAATTGCTGTGAAGCTTGCTCTTCAATGTAGGCACTAGTCAGTCAAATATTTTTACACATGCTGAACATTATAGGTGTCCTTAAGCTTATTCAATGAAGGTCTTACAGACAGTCTGACAGTGGGGCACATTTGTCTTCTTTAATATGAAGCATCAGTTCAGTTGGGCTGTGGTCCTATTCTTTCATTGATGGGATTTTTAGGAGAGCAGGAGTTAAAAAAAAAAGTCCAAACAACTTTAACTAGCCTGAATTACACTCTGATTCTGAAACCAGGGAATCATAGCATTCCCTGAGCTGAAAGGGATCCACACAGATCTTCAAAGTCCAGCTCCCAGCCTGGTACTGGACAACCCTAAGAAACATACCATGTGCCTGAGAGAATCATCCAAATGTTTCTTAAATTCAGACAGGCCTGATACTGTGGTTGCTTCCCTGGGAAGCTGTCCCAGTGCCCATCCACCCTCTGTGTGAAGAACCTTTTCCTAATATTCAACCTAATCCTCTCCTGACTCAGCTTCAGGACATTCCCTAGGCTCCTGTCACTGGTCACACAGAGAAGAGATCAGTGCCTGCCCCTCTGCTTTTGCCCATGACGAAGCTTTAGACTGTGAAGAAGTTTTCCTTCAGTTTCTTCTTTTCTGGGCAGAACAGTAGAAAGTGACCTCAGTCACTCCTGGCTGCTAGGGCACTGCTGACTCTACTCAATTCGCCATTGTCCAGAACTCCCAGGTCACTTTCTGTGGATCTGCTCCCCAGCCCCTTGTTCTTGAGTCTCTATGTACATTTCCCATATAAGAGTGTATAGATATGTTTGAAAAGTAATTAATATGACAAATGATTTAGAGAAAAATCAGATCATATTATTAACAGTAGTGAAAATTTTTAGAGCAATTCCACTTCCAAAAGTCATTGGTTAGATTATAGCAATAACAGTCTGTTGATAACTGAAAGGATTTTTAAAATCTCTTCTAGTTTAGGTAGCTTTCATGCTATACTCAGCTATTCATAAGGTGTTTGAACCATGTGTGTGTGCATTACTATTGTTAAATTTTAAAATATAAAAATAATTAAACATGTTAGTTTTTCTCAAATTGCTTTTTATTTGTCTGGCATTTTTTGAGCATCCTATGTCTTTGAATGTCAAATACTTGCACCTGGTAAACCAAATGTAGTGATGTGCTGTACTGTTATTGCTTTCCAAAATCAAATGAACTTTGTTTTGAAACCTCCCTGCCGCACAATCCTTTCATTTGTCTTGGAATAAAATCACATTATTTTATTTCTGTCATATATTCCTACTAATGTTATTATAGCCTGACTCCATGCTTGCAAGCCGAGACAGATTGCATTAGGACCCTAAGACATTACTGTATGCACTCCCCCAGCACACAGTCCTGCTGAGTGAGCTTGCCATTTTGTGGGACTGAGCTTCTGCTGACAAATACCTAATCCCCTTAACACTGCAAAAGTCCTTCCTCACTCTTTGGCTGTGGGTGGGCCTCCCCAGGCTAGAAGAAGAAGATGTATTAGGTGTAGTCAGAAGATTTTGCCTCTTTGGTTTTATTTTGGCATGATGAGCTAACAATCTGGCTATGCTGCCTGGGATCTTCTTATAGGGAGAAAATTTGTGGCCAAAGCTGAACTGGAGTTGAAGCTGGGCAGTAATGTGGGTGACAATAAAAATATTTTTTTCAAATATATTAATGGCAATAGGCAGTGTAAAATAACATAAGTTCATTACAGGATAAGGGTGGTCACCTCAAAAACAGGGACATGGACGCTGAGGTGTTTAACATATTCGTTGCCTCTGCCTTCAACATGAATGATGGAACAAGGGGATCTCAGTGTCCTGAGCTGGAGGACCATGACTATACAAAAATTATCAACTCCCATCAACACTGAAGATGTGCAGTAACAGCTGCTGCAGCTGGATCCCTACAAATCTATGGGCCCTGATTGGATTCATCCCTGGATCCTCAAAGACCTGACTGATGTCATTGCAAAACCTCTCTCAATGATTTTTGCGTGGTCTTGGGAATATGGAAAGGTCCCAGCTGACTGAAAGCTGGTGAATGTTTTCCTGATTTTCATAAAGGGCAAGTAAGAGGACCACAAAAACTACAGGCCTGTCAGTATCTACAATGACTTCAGTATCTGGGGACCTGTGACATGTCACAAGTGGGACTCTGCAGGGCTCCATCCTCAGGCCTGTGCTCTTTGCTTCTGCACCTGGGATGGGGCAGCCCTGCATGCACAGACAGACTGGGGAATGAGAGGCTGGAGAGCAGTGCCATGGAAAGGGCCCTGGGGGTCCTGGTCAATGGAAAGTTGAACATCAGCCAGCAGTGCCCTGGCAGCCAGGAGGGCCAAGCATGTCCTGGGGGCCATCAGGCACAGCATGGCCAGCTGGGCAAGGGAGGGGATTGTCCCCTCTGCTCTGCACTGGGGCGGCCTCACCTCGAGTGCTGGGACAGCTTTGGGTGCCACAATATAGGACATTAAATTATTAGAGAGATTCCAAAGAAGGGCAACATTGTTGGTGAAAGGCTTTGAGAAGAAGAGAACTGAAGTCACTTACTCTGTTCAGCCTGGAGGAGACTGAGGGGAGACCTCATTGCAATTATAACTTTCTCACTAGGGAAGAGGAAAGGCAGGCACTGATCTCACCTCTGTGGTGACCAGTGACAGGACACAGAGATTGCTGAGGTGACTAAGCCAGCAGCTGTAACAGTTGAGGCACCAAGGAGCCCCAAAACAGCAGAAGCCTACTAGTGGACCAATTCTGAGGTTTAAGAACAGCCCCTAAAATAACAGTAAGACAGCCTCTCCTATCAGGCTTTGTGGTGCTATGCTGTCGGGAATAAAGACAATTCTCACGACGAAGTTAAAAGCAAAAGATGTTTATTGGACTCCGTCGTGTCCAAGAATCCCCAGAAAAGAAAATGAGAAAAAGCAAAACAATTACAAAGGCTTTGGTCCCAGTTGGGGATTGGAGCGCCTGGGCTGCCGCTGGCAGCCCAAGGAGCTTTATTCGAGCCGGGCTCCCTTCAGGTTTAGGACTCGAAGGTGTTTAAAAATGATCCTTGAAAAAGGTTTGAGGCCAACGCCCTGGCTCGAGCTCAGCTACACCGCTAACCGGCAAGCGAGCGAGAGACTCACTGCACCCTGACGAGGTCAGCTGCAGAGAGCCCCCTCCTCTTCTGGGGAGGCCTATTTATGCCAATTTTAGGTAGGCTGGGTCTGTCGATGTATCCTCCCCTTAGGTCTGATATTATTGGGCATACTAATTAATGAGGGGGTCTCTCCCGCCAATCTGATGGTTGTGTCTAGGGTGTAAGTTGGCTCATTTACATTGACGGGAAGGAGCCTCATTAGTATGCCACTACGGATACATCTTGGTGACAGACCCAACCGTTACCTACTATTTTTAGCTTGTGGGCTGCAGTGGTCTTTTAATATTTGCCAGGGGGTTGGGCACTCTCTCCTTTGCTTACAATATAAAATCTCTATAACTTTTAATTTCATAACGTTTAAATCAGTTTGAACTGTCCAAACTTAGTGATTAACTTTAAGGATAATCTTATTAACTTTAAAAACTTACAACATAATTAACTTTATGAGTGTACGATTCATTTTAAACATCATAACTTTTAAACTTGAACATTTGAACTTTGACAATGCAAAAATTCATTCCTCTTTTGTCATGAATGACATATGCAAACTTGGTCAGTTTGATTGGCTTGTCACCCTCTGTGCCCCCAGACCTTCCCCATTGGCTCCCATCCCTAGCCCCACCTATGTACCACCTCATGCCCCCCGATCATTGGTCTCTGGAGCTCCCTCTGTTGCTGTTCACAAACCCTGAACCCTGCATTGTCTGCTCTCTTTCTCCTCTGGTCTGCTTTGGGGATGGAGCAATCAACCTCATCCATGGAATTCATGCCACATGGGAGAGCCCTCCTGGCTCTTCACCTCTGGTAACGCTGAGCTGTCCCACTTGTGTGTGTGTGTGTGTGTGAGTCCACACCTTACAGCCGTGCGGGTGGAAGGAGTACTGCACCCACTGGAACGATTCCTTAGCCAGGGATGTTCCAGGGAAATCAGCTACCCTTCACAAACCGCACGCCTTGCGTTAAGAGGTTCTGTCTGGGAGGATTTAAGCTGGATATTAGACGAACGTTCTTCACCCAAAGGGTTCCAGCTGGGCACTGGAACAGGTTCCCCAGGGAAGTGATCACAGCACCAAGCCTGACAGAGTTCAAGAAGCATTTGGACAATGCTCTTGGGCACATGATGTGATTCTTGGGGATGGTCATGTGCAGGGCCAAGAGTGGGACTCAATGATCCTTACGGGTCTCTTCCAACTCAGCATGTTCTGTGATTCTGTGATCTTTTTGCATTAAACAAAGATTGAGTCTTGAAGTACACAGAGGTGGCAGCAGTCAGTTCTGTAACTGAGTGCCACATCCAGGGGTACAGGAGTGTTCCTGGAGTCAGGGAAATGCAGTAGAGAATACAGAGCCCCACCTGAAGCTGGCAGCTCTAGCAGGGGAAGCTGATGCAGCTTGGGCTTGCAAGGAGCAACTGCCCTTGGGTAAAGTTGAGACCAGCGAAGGGAAACAAGAATCAGGAGGGTCCAGTGGTTTGTGCAGAAGGGCATGTGAGAAGGTCCCTGCACCCTGCCTCTGGTGCTTCAGATCAGGTAAGTGCGCGAGATCCTTGTGAGGATGGTGAACACTCACCTCAGAGTTAAAACCAATGTTTCTAAAGAGAAAGCTCCCTGCAAGTTCTTATGCTTACACTCAGATGGAGTAGATAAGGAAGCAGATCTAGTACAGCCAGCAGGTAGTAATAAGTGCATAGACCCTCCTCCTAGAGGAAAGGCAAGTACCTGCAAAAGATGCGCATATATCTGTTGAATCATCTGTCTGAGCTGAAGGAATCAGTTAAAAGGCTGTGTGATATTAGAGGGGCCAAGATTGGGATAGACAAGTGGTTTCAGAACCATGTTCCTATGAGGGACACCGAAAATACAGCAACTTATGACCCACACAAACCGGATTCTACTTCAGCTTTTTTACAGTCAAAACCAGATATGAAGCTTCAACCCATGAGCAAGGTCTGCAAGGAGAAACTGTACCAGGAACGCACAGAGTATGCCATCAAATGAAACAAGAGCATGTAGTGGCTGACTCTGTTGTGGGATGTTGAGATGTGCACCTGCTGGCCTGCGACAGGGAATCCCAAGAGGTACACTGCCTTCGAGGAGATAAGGTCCAAGAAAGACTGACTACATATCAATAGGCCCTGAAAATATCCACCAGAAGGTGTTAAGAAAGCTGACTTCATTGCAAGGACACTGTCCATAATCTTAGAGATATCAAATAGATTGAGGGATATCTCAGAAGAATGGAAGAAAGTTAATGTCACCCCCATTACCAAGAAGGGCTTAGAATAGAATCCAGGAAATTACAGGCTCATGTCTTATTTCAGTCCCTGGGAAAGTTACAGAGTGATTCCTCCTGGGGACTGTCACAAGTCAGATGAAGCATGTGACTGGGAAGAGCCAGCATGGATTCACCAAGAGCAAATAGTGAATAACAAACTGATTGCCTTCCGTGATAGAGTAACCTGATAAGCTGACTTGGGACAAGCAGCAGTCATGGTCTACCTGGATTTCTTCAAGGGTTTTGATATGCTTTGTCACAGCCTCCTCCCAGAAAAACTGCTGTGTTACAGTCTAGCAAAGTGGTCCCTGCAGTGGGTGGGAAACAAGGCAGCACACAGAGGGTGGTGGTGCATCGCTCCTTTTCACACTGGCAGCCTGTCACAAGTGGGGTCCCCAGGGATCAGCTTTGGGCCCAGCACTGCTAGATTTCTTCAGTAGTGATCTATGGTGGGATCCTGATAAACCCTGATAAAAGTTAGCTGATGATACCAAACTGAGTGGGGAAGTGGACACTCTGGGAAAGAGACATCATGCAGGAAGACCTTTCCACATGGAGTTGCATAAGAAAGAGCCTAATGGGCACAAGCTGCTCCTGGGGAAATTCCAATTGGGCACAAGAGGAAAATTTTTCACAATGAGAACAATCTGCGATTGGAACAACCTCCCCTGGGAAATGTTGTTTTCCCAATGTTGAACACTTTAAAGGTTCACCTGGACAGGGTACTGGGCCATCTTGTCTAGACTGTGCTTTTGCCAGGATAGATTGGACCATCTCGAATTCCCCTTTTACCTGGTATTGTCAAAGGCAGTTATCAGGTAGAGAGCATGTTTTTATTTTCTGCTAATGCCTTCAGAAAAGCATATTCAATTATTGGAAATATCTTTATATGTAAATGTATTTATAGACTTATACATTTTTGTAAAGAGAAAACACATATTACCTGAAAACTATAGATGACTTTTTTTTTTTGCTTTTCTTTCCAGAATTTTCCCAGATTAACCAGGCAAAATCAGGTTAAAATATTTAATATAATTCCAAAATACAGCTTTCTTTTTCTGCTCATGGTTATGATCAGACAACTACTGATTTCCCTCTTCTATTTTGTTCAAAATGTATTGTTTATTAAAAACCCCAAGACATTCAGAAAGCATGAAAACTTGTACTTGATCTCTTGCTTCTCCTTGATACATTTAACTTGTCGTATAGATTTAGAATTTTTTTCTCTTTTGAAACTTTCCTTGAGTTTTTCCTTCCTGCCTGGCGACTGCTGGCTACTGAAGTGCTGAGCACAGCACTTGCTGTGAACCAATAAAAAGTCAAAGACTTGATGTCAGGCTCTCTTAGACTTATTTAATCACTATGAGTGGAAAAGAAGACAGATTTTGATTAAGACCAGCTAAACCGATCAATAAAGTCCTTGAACTTGCATAAGTCACTACTGGTTACTTTCAATAACAGTGATAGCCTGTACCTAGGAAGAAATATCCTTCTGTTAGGATCTTTACATATGAGATATACATGTGGACAACTGCTCAATGCTCCTGTAAGAGAGTGCATTCTATTTCTTAGCAGTCCATTGCTGTTGCTCTTGGGGGTATAGCTTCAGCCAATTTCTTTTGCACTGAATATCTGAGAAAACTGAACTGGAAAATGACACTCAGATTATATAAACACTAAAGGAGATGAAATATATAGTGAGCAACATGACAACCTTGAAATGTGCAATTTTCACTAATTCCATTCTTGATATACTAGTCCAAGTTCTAACAGGGGAGAAGGTCAGGGTGGAGGTGCAGTACTTCAGGATCCTCTAGATCCATTGGATATGAGACTTAAACAAACAAGAAATTACTTTCATTGATTAAATGCAGATTGAATTAGTGGGAAAAAATGACAGGCCCTGCTAAGGTTGTGTCCCCCAGTCATTGTTTAACTCAGCGTGACAGATTCAATCTGCTCAGCCCAAAGGAAGGCCAAAGATGTCACTCACAGACTCTGCACAATGCTACAGCCATAGACGAGCAAAATCGAAAAGTTGCACTTTATCAACTCACAGCCTGGAGCCAGTGTTCTCATTCGGGTTGTGTTAGCAGAACAATGAGCTACAGCAGGCGCAAGGCTGCTCCACATAATAATTATAGGTATCCCACAGGCAAAGCTCTTGTTGCTTTTAAGACTTGACAGAATGTGTCTTGTAGGCATGACCTAGCAGATGGGGGACTTTTTTCTTTCATCTTTTCCAAAAAGCCACCTAGGAGAAACATATAAAGAATCCTGATAAGGGATATATTTTCTCCTAAACAGGTAGGTTGATTACTGTAAGCTGCTCTTCTTTTTCATTCACGCTTAAAATAATTGGAGATTACCTTAGTGGAAGGAAGTCAAGTATAGCAACAGAAACAGGCATAGACCTTTTGCTCTATCCTGCTAATTTGTGTCACCTACTGCACTGCCTTATGTATTGATGGTAGAAAAAATGAAGCAGAAAATTAAGTCTGAAAGGCATTTTTGTCCTGCTGTCACTTTGTACAACATTTAGTTCAGTTGACATGACACTGTGCCTTTTGTTACATAAAACTGTCACATTGTCCCCTTCTGGTTAGCCACAGTTGCCGACCAAATCAATAATGTCTGTCAAAACTGTCAAATAATGAAAACAGCTAAAAATATCTGTTATAATAGATAATATTTTTATGACCATTAAAGGATACACACAAAATTTTGTCACCAACAATATGAGCAAAGAAGTAAGATAACAATTGGCACAAACTGAAGAAGGATTCTCTCTGATGGACAGCCGTGTCTGGACATTTTACTTGTTTCCTGCTAATATTTGATGTTTTGGTATGCTACTAATCTGTGAATATAGTTTATGATTACTGCAGGATATATAAAACATTAAAGTGTATGCATTTGTTTTGTTAGAGTTGTTTGGTACAATTTCTTCTGCTTCAGATTTTACAGATAAAACATAAACTAGCAGCCTAAAAGTGTACAGAAGAAATCCAGTGGAAATGCAAAGAGACTGATTTTCAGTCTTCCACTCTTGCTTGGACCATGGTTGATACAGAAATTTAAGGACAAGAACAGTGAGATTTTCAAACCACAGTCAACATTTTATGATTGTATTTTCTTTTTACCTTCCATCATTTCAGGTCAAAATCCTCATGATGCTTTTTATGTTTATAGTTTCAACCCAGAGGCTCTGGTAAACATTTAATTTATCTAGAATGTGGAAGAGAAGATTTTTTCCCCGAAAAGGCACAGTTTGTCGAGCAGACACCGCAGTGCTGGCATGTGAGATTGAGCTTCCTGGCTGGATACTGCTGGAAGCTACACAGCCAAATTTGCCGACTGTTCCTCCAAACAGCTGCAACTGTAAATATCAGTCCCATCCATATAACTTTCAAAACACTGTCATTTTGTTTAGTACATATTTTTAAAGAGTGTCGTTTGGACTTCAGGCTTTTAAAACTGTGGTTCTGTGGTTATTTCAGATTCTCTCTGGAAGACCCAGCAGGATATAGAGGACTGGTGTAAATGGTCTCAATTATGTCCTGTTTCATAGGGAGAAACACATGGATTTGAAAGCCTTCTGTAATTTTTTAACCTGGACAAAGACATTCCTGAATTTTTTGCCTTCAGTGTTGTCACAAATGTAATGTCAGCCCCATCCTACTAACTAATTATATTTACCTAGTCAAGGAAATGCATCCACTCTTTTATATGTACTTTGACCACATACTGGTTGAAGAGGAAAGGAAACATTAGGCAAAAAAAAGCATTCAACAGATCCAAGAACTCTTTAAAGCAAATTGAAATCTATTTAGAAGTTGTCTTGTGTCAATAAATGCCAGTAACATGAGAATAATTCTATTGTTTTTCCACATAGAAATTTTTCTCTGTAGATTTTTTGTCAGAGAATCATAGAACAGATTGGGTTGGACAGGACCTTTAATGGCCATCTAGTTCCAACCTCCTTTCAATGCAGAGGGACATTCAACTAGATCATGTTGTTACATGTCCTGTCCAACCTGACCTTGAATATTTCCTGGGATAGGACATCTATCACCTCTCCGGTCAACACCCTCATTGTAAAAAATTTCTTCTTAAAGTCTAACCTAAGTCTACCCTCTTTTAAAAGCATTACTCCTTGTCCAACAGCACCAAGCCCTGCTTTTCTTGTAGGCCCCCTTCAGGTACTGAAAGTTCTAGTAAGGTCTCCCTGGATCTTTCTCTTCTCCAGGTTGAGGAACCTGAATTGTCTCAATCTTCCCACACAGAAGAGATGCTCCAGCCCTGTGAACATCTTTGTAGCCCTCCTCTGGACCTGCTTCAACTACTCCATGTCCTTGTGCTGGGGGCCCCAGAGATGGATGCAGTTCTCCAGATGAGGTCTCATGAGAACAGAGGGAAAGCATTACCTACCTCAACCTGTTTTCTTTTGATGTAGCCCAGGGTGCAGTTAGGTTAAACCCAGAACCCCTTTCACTGTGTTTCAGTGCTATAAATGTGGAGGTTTTAACAGTGTACACTCAAAATTTAGAAACATGCATATACCTTTTGTTTGTAGCAGTAAAATGATAATAATATTTTAATTTTTAAGTATTTTTTTAGTTTTGGGGGTGTTTACCTCACCATTTAGATGCAATTCCAGTTTTACTAAATTCATTGATTTAATTCCTGAGCTGTGAGATTCCTTAATATAAAGTAAATTAATTGGAATAATTCTCATTCTGAGAATGTCATAGGTTAGGTTTGTAAACTCATAAGATAGAATACAGTCTTGATGTATTTGTATTCTCTGTGTTCTGTTTAAGATCTTCAATATACTGTATTAAATTGCCTTTTTCACAAAAGTAATGTGTTAGACTTTTCAAAGTACAGATTTGGTTCACACATTTTCAAGGTTTAAGTCAGCACAAAGGCAGAAACTTAATTCTTGTGAACTGATCTCTACTATTTCCCAGTGCACAGGACAAGAAAATCCTATGACAAGAAAAGCCCAACTGACAAGATTTCATTTCACCTGATTTAATATAACATTATATTTTGTAGTGTTATATCATATTTGCAAATATATTTTAATTATGTGGCTGCAAAAAGTAACATATTTTAACAAGCGTCTTGGAGAATTAAGGTATTGAAAGATTAGTATGCTACTGACACAACAAAAGTATGTTCAGAAAAGTGGAGCTTATTCTCTTCTCAGTGAGACAATCTGACACATTCTCTATTAATAGCTTGGAATACTAAACAAGGAGGGAAGTGACTCAATTTTTTACCTTTTTTTTTTTTTTTTTTTTTAATCCCTTTAAAATTGTGATGTTACCAAATCAATTTTCCACAATATCTGAAAAAAGCAAATTTCTGTATTCTCATAGAATGTAGGTTTCTTTGACCATGTTCTATAGATAGATCTTGATGAAAATAGGCAGAAATTTTGGCCTGCAAATCTCCCAGTGTTGATACATATTTCTTGGAAGTCCATGCTCTACAGTTCCTATGAAGGTCTCTGACATTCTTTCCTGTCACTATTTTTCTTACAGTGTAACTTCAAAAGTGAGGTCTGACACCACTTCCAGAAAGAGAAATTCTCTGAGGGAATTTCCACAGGATTTTGGTCTGGTGGACATAAGTTCTACTTTTTTTTTTTTTTTTACATTTTTTTTAAACTACAAGATGAGCAAATTGGGTTCCCTTTTACCTTCTGAAAGCGTAACTGACTGGAACAACTCCACGTTTATAAGCTGGATTTCAGCCAAGAAGAAATGAGTAAGTCTTCAATTCTGATTAGTACACTTGTGATAATTCCTCCTGTGGTGAGAGTTGAGTGAGCTGAGAGCCATCTTTCAGTCCTACTTATTGATGAGCACATTAAAATTTTCAATAATATGAGGTACTTTGACTTCTTGACCACTTATGTTGCCTTTTAAAGGCCTCATGAGTCACCCAGGAAGCTTCCATATTGAAAACACACATTCGCATTGATTAGATACTTTCTTATGGCCCTTATAAGGAAATCTAAATAGGTTATGTGGCCAAAAGATCTATGGCTCTTGCACAAGGTGCTAATGAAGAACTGGATTGTCTCTAGGACTGACACAGCTGTGCTCAGGAGTGGGAGGGAATGATGTCCCACTTGCCCATCCCTTAAGAGCATTGTGGCTGTGGACACCTGTGATAAATTAATCAAAGTCCTAATGAACAATATTCTTACCCCATCAGCAGATGGATGGGGAGCATGTAAATGGCTCTACATAACAAGCAGGCTCTCCAAGTGAAATTCAAGGAGTAATCTAAAATCTCTGAAAGGGTTCAAATAATCTAAACAATCTTCATTTTCCTGAATACGTGCCAGATCTGGAGGGTGATCGTGGGGGAAAAGAAGAACAAAAGAACAAAACCAAAGCCAAACCAAAAAACAGACTCCCTCCACTACCTACCCCACCCCTGGAAAGAAAGGATCATTATACTTCTTGTTTAAAATATGAGAGTCTTTATCCCTTCTTGGGTCCTCAATAAACATCATAAATGGATGTGGTAAAATTATTGATAATTTTTTATTTTCCAGGTGAACTACAGCCTCTTAAGTTCACATTTAGTTTCCCAACAGATCCTTAAGCTAGTATTTTTTTGTTTAAAACTGCTATTTTTAAGCCTTGAAGTCTGCATAGGAAGCACTAAAGACTACCCCAAAAGTCTAAGAAAAGTCCTAATATCCTTAAAAAAACCATTCTGCAACTGTTTAACTAATTTTTTGAATATTTCATGTAATTGGTAATATGTTAAAAACTACAAAAATTGTCCAATACAGTGCAATTATTCCAACTAAGAACCTCTTTACTAGTAGTAGAGCACTTAAATTTACTGTATTCGAACTTCCATTGACAGTCTAGATTTTGGTGACAATAGATGAAATTTTATTTTTTAAAAAGTGTAGTGTTTCTTTAGCAAATTTTATTGCATTACATTTATATTGCAAAGCGAGAGATGTAGTCTTCTATTACATTTCCTACCTTTTAACATGTCAGAGAGTCACCTTCAAAGGCTGCTGTCTTGTTTACCAATCAAGATTCATTTGAATAAACCTTTTTTTTAAATTCTGTTGTGCTCTATGTCATCATCTTGATATTGTTATCCCTTATAGTGGATCTACAAAGATGGTAAATCTCTATCCCTATACAGGTTATTCATGTCTCAAGAAGCTTGGCAAAGCAGAAACAAGTTTAACTGAGTAAATTAATGTATTAAAAGCTAAACTAAATGACATAAAATGGATAACTGGAATACAGTCACTGAAGGGAAGCAGTGGGAATCTAGGATGTTAAAGGGGCAAGTGTAGAAAGGAACCTGGATGCCAAGAATATTAATCCTTTTCTTTGTTAAAATAGTGGTGTCCTTGCTGTTTATGAGTATTTGAGGCAGAGATGAAAGGAGTATTTTTTAAAATGTTTGATCTTTTCTTCAGCTGAAGTAATCTTCCTGACCTCTGTAGTGACAGAGCTCTGGAGCTGTCAGGCTCATTCCAAGCAAGGAGGCAGTTCAAAACATTGAGTCACAGCCTGTGTCAAATACTGAGCACCAGCAAAAAGCCATTTATGAATCAGTTCAGCCTCAATAATTATGCAGGCATTATTTGGCATATAATTATGAACAACAAACATCCAAGAAAATTTCAATTTATTTCCAATTTCACCATTTACAAACAGAACACAAAAACCCCGCTTCTCATACACATTGTTTTCATTTTGAACTAAACAACATACTCAATTTACAATCATGGTCTACATAAAACAAAACTCTTATTAATTCATCCTCAAATACACCTTTCTCATATTTTCTTTTGCTTCTGTGCAAGCATTGTTTATACATAACAAAAAAGTGGCAAATTTTTTTTTTTAAGAACATCCTGTTATGTAATAATTTAAGACTGGAACTAAGGAAGGAGTGGTTGCTGTATTCCATGGGTTTGAGAGAGAAATTTACCATTTTTGTAGCCAAGGAAAATTACTCAGTTATGATGATATTGAAATAAGAGTGAGGTTTTTTTTTTTCCTGGTAATTTTCCATTTCATTCTTCTTATCACAACGAGCCATATATATAACATGCTTCATTAGTGATTCATAGTGTAAGGAATCTCTGCAGAAAAGAGCAGGACAAAGATCAATGTTGTAGTAATATTTTTTGAGACACAGTGGCAAATTCTTGCCCACTACAGAATGCCATGCTGCTCAAAAAAATATTAAATTTTAATAGAAATAATTTTTTCAAAAATGTTTACTTATTATGAACAAAAATACCTTGACAGGTGGGCCCATGTGAATCTCTTGAGGTTTATCGAGACCAAGAGCAATGTGCTGCATCTACTTTAGGATAACTTCTGACTGGGGGATGAGCAGATTGAGAAAAGCTGTGCCAAGAAGGACTTGGAGATGATGGTGAATGCTGAACATGACTTGGTAATGTGTTCTTGCAGCTCAGAAAGCCTGAAAGTTGTATCCTGGGCTGCAACCAAAGCAGTGTGGACAGCAGGGCAAGGGAGGGGGTTCTGCCCCTCTGTCCTGCTCTGGTGAGACCCCACCTGGAGTGCTGCATCCAGCTCTGGGGTCCCAGCACGGGAATGACACGGGCCTGTTGGGGTGAATCCAGAGAAGGACCACCACATTGATGAGAGGAATGAAGCATCTCTCCCATGAGGAAAGGCTGAGAGAAAGGTCATTGTTCAGCCTGAAAAATTCACAATGACCTAATTGCAGTCTTACTGTACCTGAAGGGAGCCTGCAAGAAAGCTGGAGATGGATTTGTTACAAGAGCTTGTAACAGGACAAATTTACTGAAAGAGGTTTAAATTAGCTATTAGGAAGAAACTTTTTACTATGAGGGTGGTGAGGCACTGGAACAGGTTGCCCAGAGAAACAGTGGTTGCCTCATTCTTGGAAGTGTTCAAGGCCTGGCTGGATGGGGCTCTGAGCAATCTGATCTGGTAGAAGGTATCCCTGCCCATGGCAGGGGGATTGCAACTAGATCATCTATAAGGTCCCTTGCAATCCAGGCTGTTTCATGATTCTATGATTACAGTTCTCTCCTACTTATTGGTATGTTGGAAATACACCAATATACTTATTGGTCACCATCTGGAAATATACCTCTCAATTAACAAGCTTCCAGATCTCTGGGCTCTCATGGGCTGTACCAATTGCCTCCCAACATAAGGGGACACTTCTTTAGCAACTGAAAAATTCCGACACCATCATTATGCTTACTCAATTTCTTGAGAATATAAAGGAAAAAGAAAACACATAGAAGAGGAATTATAAAGACATTATGAAAAGAATAGCCTTTTTCAGATTTGGAACTGAATCTTTCTATCAAAGGAGAAATACATTGAACCTTTTAGTTACTTTCTCTCTAGTCATTAATACAGACTTCATAATTTGTGTGTCTAGAGCAGGGAACAGATGGCACTTGAATCTAGCCTGAGCTGGTTTAACTAATTTCTGCCAATCAGGAGGGCCCATTTCCTTCGGTTATGATAAGCAGTAATGATAAGAAGGTAACCTTCTAATTGACTGTGACATACAGACGTCCTAATACTTTTATCTCTTTCTGCTCAGAGATTTTTCTCAAGACATATTTCTCCTAGGTTTTATTCAGCACTTAGTTATTTGTCTTAATAACTATTTACAGTGTAACTGAAAAATAATTCTATTTTCTTCTGAAATGAGGACTTTTTGCGTCTACAATTACCTTTACAGTTTCAGCTGTGCACAAACTCTGGGAGAGAATTGGGTGTGTGAGTAAACAGGCTTCCACTGCCTAGTGGTTATGGCATTCATGTAAACATGGAGGTCTCCTGGGGCAAACTTTTGCTCCCACTACCATTTATGTTTTTTGTGGGTGGTTGGTTTTCCTCAGTGGCTGTGTCACTTAAAATACTCAAGAGAATCTGAGGGCAGGGATCAGAGGTAAGGTCTTCCTCTTCCCATACCAAAACACTCCAGTTTAAAGGGTAACACTTATTAGTTGACTTTCTGGCCTGCTAAATTCTGAATGTTTGTATGCAGAGTTATAAATAAAATAAGACAGGTGGGAACAACCTTCCACACACACCTGCTATTATTTGGTGCTCCAGATATGTTTATGTCACAGAAAAAAATACTGAACTCTTTGGTCCTATCAAAAATGTGATGTTGGAAGGACAACCAGAACTTCAAATCTGAGTCATCAATTGAACATGGGCTTTCAGGACCAAGTAAAGCCTAAGTGGAGGGCTTTTCAAAACGGAGTTTTGGACACAAACAGTTGAGCCCTTTCTTACATCTTGCTCTTACTAGGCATGAAATAGAATTTAATCATGAAGGAACACATCCTTAATTTGAAAAAATTTGTTGTTGAGCATTTTCTCAGCTGTAAAATGGCCAATGTTTTAAAGATCCTGAAGCTTTTGTAAAGTTTTAAAGGCAAATTAAACACATTGGCTGTGACTATGATCCTTTGATAATCCCAAGTATTTTAATTAAGTCTGTAAGAAAGGAAATCTCAGTTAGTCATGTTCCTTGCAAACACATATTTTGCTTGTGCATGTTGTTAATTTCACTATAATTGTCAGCTTTTAATTGTCTTTTACACTGTTCTGATTTGCTATTGAACCTCCCTTCCTAATCCTACCATTTTTATATCCATTTTCTAAAATCGCATCTACAAACTTGTGTATATTGTTTGATGCTCTTTCCAAACATGCTATGTGTACTGTGCTATTTTTTTTAAAATAAATTAAAATCAAAATGCTATTTTGAGCTAGAGCTTTTGTTATCAATAATTCAACACCTACAGAACAATGTTTTAGGACAGTTTTGTGCATTCTTCCTTTCCAGAATGAATATAGTAAGATGTGTCTTATCTGTACAATTGCATTCATGCAGTGATGGATTTTATTACCTCCTCGTGTGGAATTGAGCCGTTATGCTCATCCTGATCTTAAAAGATACTCAATAACCAGAGCTCTTGAGGGAACCAACAGGAAATGCTCAGCATTTCTCAGAATCAGTCCCTGCAAAGTAAATTGTCATATTGCAAGAACTTAATGGCACTATGGGAATTATTCTAGTTCTTTTCTTTATCTCCTTAACTAGAAAATTTTGCTATATTATAGCCTTTTAGGATGTTGCTGTATAAAAATGAGTCACCGTACTAAATATGCTTTGGTTAGTTTAGGTTATTTGTTTCATTTTTCCGACTGCTCCATTCTGATGTTTGAGATTTTTGCTTTTCATTATTCACATAATCTTAAAAACAGTGCTGTCCTGAATTTCATTGCACGTTTCCTATGCACCTTTAACTATGTTGATCTTAATGTTATTCTAGTCTGACTCATTTTTCTAGAAGCGCATTATCACTTTAGTAAAGGAAGAGTGCTTATAACACATGCTC
This sequence comes from Rhipidura dahli, assembly GCA_013399225.1. Classification (NCBI taxonomy): domain Eukaryota; kingdom Metazoa; phylum Chordata; class Aves; order Passeriformes; family Rhipiduridae; genus Rhipidura; species Rhipidura dahli. The sequence continues at coordinate 25,334 of VXAC01000507.1, forward strand.
ACACAAGAAAGAAAAATTACTAACTGATTTGAAAAAATAAATGCGTATTCCTATTGTCCAGCTCCATACTACTTTATAGTATTAGTGAAAATTAATGTTTTATAAAACCTGTTATGGAGAATCACTTGCTCTCTCTCAGTTTGTAAAAATAGGCATGCATTTCAGGGAATCAGGTGTTTGTTACCCAGTTTAGGCATTCATTTGTATGCATTTTGTACATGTGTGTGTGTTTGTGTCTCTATGTACAAATGTGTTTGTATATAGAGAGGTATTGATAGATAGATAGATACCTGCATTGCAAAGCATGCAAACACAGTTCACTGGGTATTGCTGTACTGATATAGAGTACACATACTATATAGATGCTGCACTGCTTCCAAATAATATTTGTCATGTTCCAGATGCTTGAAATGACAGTCTTTGTGTATAATATGTCTCCAGCACAATTTAGACTACCATACGCTCATTTGCCCTCAAGTGGGCCTATTTAAAGTATAATTGACTGCCCTGGCAATTATTGTGAATAGCAGCTGTCTACTGGTAAAAAAAAGAGGCATATATATAATGACAGAGAAAGGATCAAATACAAGCAATAGAAAAAGAACATAAAGAAAATATCTATATAAGGTATTTTAAACCAGATTTTATAGTGGAAAGCCACAAAGCCTATTAGCCATTTCCAATTAAGGACTATCAAAAAAATAAAAGAAAGTACTCAACTATTTATGAAAGGCAGCTGGGTCTACCCTAAATATAAAACTGGAAAAAGTTTATTTGTTCTAAAATTGTTACAGCTACCTCACTTCATTTATTTTCATTAACTGTGTTAGGTTTTGATGAAACCTTTGTTGTATCATGTACCTTCTGTTTCAGACAAAAACACCTTGCTTTGTTTTTTTCCTAAATAGCTACATAATTAGATGGATTATTTCATGTGTCTGTGCGTGTGTTTGCTGAAGAGAACAAGCCAGATAAATTAGCACTTAGCAGAACACACAATAGCACATAATATGCCCTTGTGTTTCATATAAAGCTTTATTTGTCATTCACGGGTGGTTGGCAAAACTGACTTTGCTTTTGAAAATGACAGGTGGTACTCTGGTGCTTTCTGTATGAAAAAGAGAAACAACCTTCACCAAAACAGTATCTCTCAATAGCTCCTGTGATTAAGTATTCAACCCTGGGCTTGTGTTTCCTCTAAACTTTTGTTTCATTTGCATCTCTTAGGTCTGACATCACCAAGCCAGTTTAATAGTTGAGGTTCTATGCCACAAGTTACATTGAGTCCCAAAAAGACCTTCTTTCCTTGAGGCCTGATTATAAGACAGGTGAAGTTCAGTATATTTCAATAAGCTCTGCATTCCATGTCAGGAATCAATAGCCCTCCTCCTTTCTTTAGGGGTTATTAAATTGCAGCTGTAACATTAGCCTTCTTTATCTAATTGATTGTCTTTTCACAGGGCTGAGAAATCAATAGCAGTCAATGGGACTGCCCTGTTTTTCCTTAATAGATGTTTTCTCCTAATTGGCTGCCTGGGTGGCTTCAGTGAGCTCAGTATGTTTTCAGAAGTCCACAATATGTTGCAGTTCTTGTAAACTATTTTACCATGTGCAACGGTTATTGATTTTATAATGAAATCTAGAAAATTCAATAGCAATCAGGAATATAGATCAGGATTCCTAGGTACGTTGAAGCAAAGGGCAAACTCAGTTTGCTACCACTTCAAGCTGTGATCCAATTAAATATGTCATTAAAGTATTATGGTAGCTAAATACTTTCTAAAAATACAGTTGGTCATCTTTTCAAAGTTTCATATAGAAGAAAAAGCAGCAAAAGATTTTAAAGTTTTTTGACCATGATGTCCAAATTACTAATAGGCTCAAACAGCGGATAAAGTAAGACTACAGAACATTTTCAACACAATTCTGGTCATTGAGTTTTGTCCATCTTGACCTCTTGAAATATTCAAATAAGATACCTACTAGAAAATCAAGTTAGAGAGAAAAGGGGTGAGGTAGGTGTGGAGAAACACTCAGCGCTACCCAAATTATGCATTCGACCGTTGTTGAAAAGGTCAGCATGTCAAATGCCTGATTCTCAGAGTCCACTCAACACTTAGAAACTCACTTCTGCCTACAGATAAACTTTGGGGGTGGCTAAATTTCATGAGCACTTATTTAATGTCTTTTCTCTGTATCACATTTCTGCTCAAATTTTGTTCTATACCTTAGTGGGATATCTTTACCTTGCATGACTGTCAGGCAGAACAGCAGCATCAGCAGCGCATCAATCACAGCCTGCAGAGATCAGCAGCCAGTGGTGCAAATAGCAGACACTAAAATGCAGCCTATATTACATAAATTTGTTACTGACTTAGACTTGCTCTGCATTAGGGCACTACATATGCAGTAAAGCTCTCCAGTTGCACACCATGATAGACTGACAGCAGCTCAAATTTCTCTGATAATGACAAGACCTCAACATTTCGTCATTTAAAGGATAGGAAATGTTTCACATATCTTTGTTTCTTAATCGGGAACAAAAAGAACATAAAGGAGAAAGAAAATTCTACGCCACCTAAATGACGTATAGAATAGTATGTTCTCCGATTTTCTTCCTTTGTATCTCCGTTTTATGTCATTGTTGCTTTCTAAGTAAACAAACCAAACCTTTTCCTTGTTTCCCATCTTCAGCAAAGGGTTCTTCAGTGAAATGGGTCATCCTGACATGGCAAGTTTTTGTTTGTATAAAGAGACAGTTGCTTGTACAGAAAGGCATAGTATGTTGAAACAAGTTTATATCTTTACAGAAAAGAGGGTCAAATACTGTACCATTAAATGGAATTAACTTTAAAAAAACCCATATGAACTGTAAATGAATCACCAGCCTATTCTAAAATCATAGAAAATATGTCCTTCTTAGTATATATTTATCACAAATATTATGGAAATCTGCAATTAGAAGTATTGAATTCCCCATAAATTTTCCTGTTTTATATGAAAGTGTCAACATTGTTAAAATGAATGAAAATACATATGATAACTACATGCATGATTTAAGACATTGCATAATCCTTGAGAAAAGCCAAATCAAATGTATATCCTTATTAAATCTGGGAACTGCATAGCCTGTACAATAAGAGTAACATAAGAAAAATCCTGAATCCTTAAAATAATATTCCTTGGACATGCTTTAGCCAGAAGGGAAATATTTGTAAACATGCAGTAAGATATCTTTGATTCTATCCCAAATTTCTTCTATTCTGCACACAGACTAACTTAATAATTGTCCGACCATCTGTCTGTATAAAAAGTTTTCTTATGCTTACCACTGTGTTCTCTGTGCTGCTAGTTCCTTCTTACCAGTCCAGCACACAAACTCTGTTTGTATCTTTTGTGGTTGTTGGGAAACCATGTCAGATCTTCCTCTGGTCTGTCCCTGGGACCTTCTTGAAATTTTTGGGCACCCAGAACATGTCCATTTGCCCAGCTGCAGGAAGAGAAAAATGACTTAGAGGAGGCATTGTTCCTTTGCATTCCTGTTTTATTTGGGCTACATATGAGTAAGATATTGGGAACCTGACCTGTTCAGATATTGGAGAGCAGTCTCTTCAGCATGTTCTAATAACAAATCCTGATGTTCTGGCCAATGGCACACAGAAGCATAAACTTGTCTAATTGTTTTGTGGCGCTACAGCCTTTAGGTCCAGTATGGCAGAAAGACGTGGACGTCCTTAACATAAATCTCTCTGTTATTCTTGGTGGAAATTTAATTCTAAAATCAAAGTGAGTTTGTTTGTGGCCTTTTGTTAGAATACAGAAATGTCTAAGAGCAGCAAGTGCAATAAACTCAGAATAAGGTATAAGCAATTTTTTTTTTCTTTTCAAAACCCAGTCTAATTCCTGGGGCAGAGAGGGGGAAAATCTTCTATTCATTGCAAACTTAATTACACCTGTAGTTAATGTGGTCAAAGCAAGAACAACAAATATGAGTCAGATTTGTTCTCTGTCCAGCTGAAGACATAACTGACTGAATGTAGGCCAGAACTCATCTAGATTGTTCCTAGCAACACTTCCATCCAGTCTGAAATATGCAGAGAAATGGTGCTTGCTTCATTCACTTCTTGCTGTATTTAATTAGGGATTATTATGTCTTCAATCTCATTAGTTACTTGAAGAATCACAAGTTAAAGACAGTCCATTTCACTTGAATGAATATGTATCTGAGTTGCTACAATATTTAAACATTTCAGGTTTTATAGCCTCATCTATTTTTGTTATTTCATTATGTTTTACCACCACATAAATTCTTGGAACCAGTGTAGGAAGGGATATTTTAGTTAAATGCATATTTCCTGTGATTTAAACATTCAGCTTTAGGTTTTTCTGAAACCTGAAATTTCTCCTAAGACGGGAAGGTAGCATCAGAGAAAGGGAATGGAGAAATATGCAGACAGATAATAACAAGCTGTTTTTTATTGTACCAGTAGAGGGACACAACCAAACACTTATGCAGATCCCAAAAAAGTATGCGTTTTTTCATAGTATCAGAAAACATTTTTTCCCTTTTTTTAAATTAAGAATAAAACAAAATAAAAATAAGTTTCTCTTGTATATGGGGTAAATGTGAAAATCAGAAGTCATAAACATTTCATTACCTAAAATTTTCATTAATTTTATCTGCAATTTTTCAATCAGGGTATTGTTTTCCTTTCAGTAAGAAATTCAATTCAGTACTTGAATTTCATTAGGAGAGTTCATACAGTAGCAGTAGTGTTATGAGGAGAATGGCTCTGCCACTAGCATTCCTGAAATTTCTCAGTGTGGAATCATGTCATGGAATCATAGAATAGTGTGAATTGGAAGGGACCTTGTAGATCAAGTAGTTACAATCCTGTCTGCCATGAGATACCTTCTGCTAGACCAGGTTGCTCAGAGCTCCATCCAGCCTGGCCTTAAACACTTCCAGGAATGGGGCTTTTCTGCACAGCCTGTTCCAGTGCCTCACCACCCTCACAGCAAAGGATTTCTCCCTAATAGCTAATCTAAACTTACTGTCTTTCAGTAGGCTCGTCCTGTCACTACAGGCTCTTGTTAGCAAGTCCCCCTCTATCTTTCTTGCAGGCTCCCTTCAGGTACAGGAAGGCTGCAATTAGGTTGTCCTGAAGCCTTCCTTCACTTTTTCAAAGGCTTAATGATCCCAATTCTCTCAGCTTTTCCTCACAGAGAGAAAGCCTCTCAAGGAGGCTTGGTGGCCTCCTTTGGACTTGTTGAAGCAGGTCCATGTCCTTTTTTTGCTGGGGCCCCAGAGCTGGATGCAGAGCTCCAGGTGGGTCTCAGCAGAGCAGAGCAGAGGGGCAGAATCCCCTCCCTCCCCTGCTGCCCACGGGGCTCTGGCTGCAGCCCCGTACACGTTTGGCTCTCTGGGCTGGGAGTGCCATGGCTGGGTCATGTGCAGCATCGCACCCACAGCACCCCCAAGGCCCTCCGGGCAGGGCTGCTCTGATCTGTCCATCCCCAGCCTGTACCAAGTGTTGTCCCTACTCAGGTGCAGCACCAGCACTTGGTCTTGTCAAACTTCCTGAGGTTTCTGCAGGCCCAGTTCTCGAGCTTGTCCAGGTCCCTTTGGATGGCTTCCCATCCTCTAGGTTTGAAACACAAATATGTGAGTTAACTATTTAAAAGAATATCAATTTTCATGTGAGTTTCCTAGAACATTAGATGTAGCCATCCAGTATTTTAGCTCTGTGAAAACTGTGCTTGACTGGAAACTTATTCTGCCTGCAAAGTGATCAAGAAATAGGTGTAGAAGTCTTAAAATTAGCATACAATAATATTAATGTTTATAATAATATAACCTGGAGAGATAAAATACCTTCTTAGTGTAGGTCAATGAAAGAGAAACCTTGGTTTAAGAAAAAATATTATTTCATATAGGATCTTGCAGTATTGAAGATGGTAACAAATTTTTCTTCCAACTTGACTGGCACCTTTCTGTGTTCTCTTCTGATAGAAATGCCTATTTCAACAAGGTGCCAGATTATATAATTCCTGATATTGTGCTTTCATGTGCACAAGTAAACTGCATGGGGTTTTTTTGAGTTCTTAAAAGTGTTAATGGAATCTGAGCAAGATTTTTCTGAAAGATTTCTTAACTATTCAGTAAAATAACATTTAAAAAGTGCAATAAAATTGTAAATTACTATTACAGTGAAAATATCACAAATTTTTAATCACCTTTTTTATATTTAGTCTAACCTTTTTAATAATAAATAATTGCTAAGAATTTGCTAACAATTTCTCTCTGTGATACTTTTCCCCATATAATTGTAAGAAGTAATTTATATTGATTCATATTGTACTCCCGTATTTTTGCACTTTTCAGATATCAGTCTCAATTTCTGTCTCTGAGACATCTCTGCTAAACAACAGACTTTCTCACTCAAATCTGCAATTCCTCTTATATACCATATCTGATATAAATCACAGTCATTAATTTATTTGATTCTATTTCTTCTGAATATATTTATGCAACAGGCAGATTTGTCCAACTTGTAGATAAGAATGCAAATATTGCATAATTTAAACCAAAGACTTTATCACATTCAACCACATTTTTCATTTAAATGTTGTGCTATATTTAAGTCACAGCAGAATATGATTCATTTAACCTTGGTCATTGCGTCTCTACAGTAGGCTATAGATGAAAATTAAAATCAGGTGTCACATTTAATAAGAAGTGATAGTTCCACCTAGCTATTTTCATCTGGAGGGAATATTGCCTTAAGTGTCTGCCAGTTTGCTATACAAAGCCATAGTGGTCCTTAAGGAAGTGCACACAGCATTAGGGCCAAATCCAGTAAGGGGTTTAAAGGAAGAAGACTAGGACAGAAGTTAGACAATTAAGTTGTAAACTGTCGTTCTATTCTGAGTTGCTAACTGTCTCTGGAGGTGTCTGAATTTCATAAACTGCTCTGTGACTTTGAAGCTTTCCCTTAGAGGGGTTCAATTTGTCTGCCTTTAGAGAGCGAGCCTAACACTCCTAACAGGATTTGCATCTTTTCAAAGTACTGTCGTGTCGGACATTTTGATCCAAAGTACAGCCAAAGCAGAAGCTGGTTTTGCAGCTCAGTGCATCAAGTTGTTATTTTTAAAAGGAAGAAATAAGAAAGAAACACCCACCCACCCCAACACACCCACACCCACACACCCACGCCCACACCCACGCACCACACTAGCTAGAAATGCATATTCGACCTCACTCCCTTGCTGTATTCACATTTTTATTAAAGCGATCAGAATACAAGCTGCCTGGGGAAGAAAGGCAGACATACCCCTTCTTCTTAAGATGTGCCACTGTGCAGAAGGAATTCAAGATTTATTCAGCCAGAAAGAGCTCACAAGAGTGTGATTCTCTAGCCCTATGAATAGGGCACTCATTTGTGAGGTAAGGGACCACAGCCCTGCTCACAGGACTGCTTCTGTATTTTATCCAATGACTACTTAATGGATGTGCAAGCCCAAGAGAGCAGGTAAGAAAGCAGATCTTCCACTCAGCAGATGAAGGCTGGCTTTTATGTTCTCTATGTAAGGATAATGAAGTGGTTTTTTTACAACTTACATCCCCATGTGGAACGCTCAGAGTCAGAACACAATATGGATAATAATAATTGTGTGCAATAACACACTTTTTAGTCTGCACAGGTTCAGACTCAAGTGTGAATAACATTATAAATAATAGAATCTAATAAAGCAAGACAGAGCAAAAGAAAACAGAGCTTCAGTCCTGCAGCAAGATCCTGCAAGCTTTTGTCTTCATAATTGTATACTAGTGCCTATACACACTAAAATATCTCCCCTGGAAACAGGACCTCTCTAGGGTGATTTTATGAAGCAGAACAGGAAATCTTGTACTGTTTCATATGAAAATTTGATTTATTATTTCTTTAATATAGAATTAAAAAAAAGTCCAGTCCTTGCTAAGCTAAGAAAAAATGATATTCTGTAAAGTTGATAGTAGATGAGGCAAAAAAACCTGGTACACTTCTAGGTTGGAACAAAATACTAAAGGATTCAAAAAAAAATTGCTTTAGAGTTTGTTTGACGAGCCATTCAGAGCAGGATCACTTCATGACTCTGTATTGCCTTGTACAGCTATCCAATCTGATTCAGAGTGACTCCCTCTCTGTTTTCCCTGGATACTGTGTTGAATGTCTGCCTACTGCTTTGAAGTGGAATAGCAGAGAATGAAAGGTAGCCATATGTGCCAAGCAAATGAGACCAGTCAATCTTCTTAGGTATTCTCTTTTTGTTCTTTCTTTCCATCCCAGTCTCTCTTTGTCTTTTAGAAGATGCATTTATTTGAACATAAATATTCACTAACTAACGGAATTAATCTATAAAGGTTGTTGCTGAACTCTGGTGGAAGAAGATGGTGCCTGAATATTTCCAGAGGCAAAAAAGTTCCAGCAGGGGCTCTGCAGGGGCTATCAAAGGGTGTGTTGTACATGGAATTAGCAGTCGTCTCTCATGAAGGAGTGAGTTGCTCTTACCCCAGGCTTTCCTATGTCTCAAAACTACACTCTTTTTTACACACTTTCTCTGAACTCTCTGACACAGTTCAGAAAGGTGGATGTGCCAAATGTCTGTATCCCACCTATATCTCTGTCAGCAGGTCACTTCTCTTGTGGTCTGCAGTATGTGGGTTAAAGAGGTATCTCAGTGGACCTTCTTGTTGTGTGAGATCCTTGTTAATATTCTTGCTGGCATGTTCTTATTAATTCACTGTGTGTTCTGACTCTGTAAAGACACAGCTAAGTCACTCGATTAGTGTTTCCTGAATTGTAGGTGCATAGATTATAAAATCAAATGGTGCTGTCTAGTCCTCTCATTTGAGCCACTGAATATATAAGACACAGAAACTTCCTGCATTAAATTCTTGCTTAAACAGGAATTAGTCCAGTTACTTAAAAATGGGCAGATGAGGTCCCATACTCTGATAAAAGATGTGCAGAATAAATATCCCAAAACCATATATTCCAAAAATATTCCAAAAAATCTCAGAAAGTGATTGACATCAGCACAGGGAATTAAACCAAGCTGGGAAGATATGGCAACTCCTTGGAAATTCTCAAGAAAATTTCCACATCTAGTGATAAGGGAATGTTTTTATATATTGAAAGGAATGAAATGATAAAATACCAGTCATAAAATGTCAACACACGTGAAATTATGATTGCTTTGAAGAAAAAAGTAGCCTGACCACAGACAAGGATCACTGACAGCCAGACTTGATGATCTTAGGGATTTTTCCATACTTAACAATTGTGTGATTCTATGAAGGATGAAACATAGCTGTTCCTGAGAAAATTTAAATTGCCTGGTCAGAGTGTCAAAATGGGAGTCATGAGATTTTAGTGTCAGTCTTTTGCATGGTCTCTTTACAACTAGTTATAACAGCATTAAATCTGTAGAGAAAATTCAGCCCATTAAAACCTAATTTACTCACTGACCTAAAAGTGAAATAATTCCTTTTGCCTTACACACTGGTTTCCCATAATATTACTTGATGCACACCTGTGGTACGTTAGCTGCTGCCATTGCAAAGTATTAAAAGCAGTATGTATTTCAGATGCTTGATTTATAGCATAGCCAAAGTTTCAGTGAGATGCACTTTCCATTGTTCATGGCAGCTCTGCCTGCAAGCACCTGGCAGACCACAGCCTGTGGGAGGGAGGGAGGATCTGGTATGCGGAGCCTGAACATGGCTATTAGTATAACAATGGAAACTGCAGAAAATTGTTCCTAGTAAGTTTATTTCAATAGCACTGGAAGTTGTGTGTGCATGTGCGTGTGTGTGTCTTTATCACTGAAGGAACAGCTGGATGCATTTGAAGAGCAGTTTTAAAAGGTGTGATGAAGGAAAGAACTATCGGAATAGAAAAAAACTCTTGGAGAAAATCTGCCAAAAAAAAAGTCTATCTCTAAAGTTCTTATAGGCTTGATAGATGGGACTGTCAGAAGAAAAGGCTACATGCACATTGTAAGCAAGCATCCTAAACAAGCACCTCATGTTCCAAAATCTGGGCACTTATCTCAGAACATGGAGGGCAGTTGCAAGCTCACCTCCGGGTCCTTACTTTCAAGAGCCTGACAGAGTGTGAACCCTGGTTTCCCATTAGCAGATATGCTAATACAATTTGTCACTGTCTGAGGGAAAATTGAAGTACTCCCTCTTCCTCAACTCCTTCTGACTCCTACAAACAGCTAAGCCCTTGCTGTAATGATTGGGGATGGCCAGAAGAAAGTGAAACTGTACTCCTCTGTGAGCCACAAGGGATGGAAGAGCAATGCAGTAAGGCTCAGGTGTTCAAGGGAATTCTCCTGCTCCAACTCTGCAGACCTTCAGACTTGTGAAATCATGCATGCTCCGTGAGGAAAAACCATGATAAGCAGCCTAGCAAAACAGAAACTGACATTTCTGGAAGCCTCACCACACAAATCACATGGTTCACGTGGACAGTTCTTTCCTTGTTGTTTGGAGAGGTACCATTAAACAGGACATAACCTAGCTCCATTCCTGCTCAGATTTAATATTCTAGAAAACTGAAGAGTCGTTTGTTATATTAGGCTTCATTCATCATGAAGCACATGATGTATGCAGACTCCATTAATATTAATGTACATGTACTTAGAAATGAAAAACATATACTGAATGATTACCAACATCATTAGGCAACCAGCAATTTCCTTATTGAGAAAGAATGGTAATGAGACTCTTATTAAATCTGAAACACCACCAGAAATACTTGTGGTGTGTATCCTTCACGTTCACAGGATAGCTGGCAGGCTACCTGAGCCTACGGTTCCACATGCTTCCAGCAGTAAGGTCAGTTGCAACAATGCAATGTATTGCTCTTGTGGCTGCCAAGTTTTAACTGAAATGTTGTGAATAATTTCACTGCCTAGGCCAGACCTCCTGGTTAACCTCCTGGTTAAGGAGGGCTTAAGTCAGTCTCTTAAAAACAAAATCCTGATTTTTTTTAGTGTCCAGTGATCTGTTCCTGGAAATTGATTTACCACTGATATGAACTACTTTCTCTAAGCTGACCTCTTCCAAAATTGTCAAGACTCATGTTCATTTACAGACGTTGGCTAAAAGTGCATTTTATTAAACAGGGTTCCATTTTATTTGTGTGAAAATAGGCCTTAGTCAATCAATAAGAAAGGAAGCCTTCATTTTATTGCTTTAGACTAGAGACTTAAAGGTCAAAAATCTAAACAGTTAGGCACATAGCAAAGACAGCAGTAAATGCTAGACACCTCAATAGAGATAATCTTAGTGGCCTTTCGTAGGAGAAAAATATCAAAGGCATTTTTGTATCTACTCTTCACAAAAAATAAAAGCATTCAACAATGCAATATGGATTTGGATATAAAACATTTACAGGGCCAGTGTACTTTTATGAATGCATAAGTTAAAGGGAAGATTTAAATTACTATGTTGTTTAAGAGGCAGACTGTAAATTATGTGATTCCTTGAATAAACTGTGTGTGTGAGTAGAATTAAAGTAGAAGCTGTAAGTGCATAAGGTATCTCTGTGAAGTAGCTGTAGTCTTAAGAATTCAGGGCATCAAAGGATTTTCTAATACATGGTTTGGATCTTTTTTTATATATACTTACAATGGACCTGCTAAATATCTACAGTGTTGTACATGTGCTCAACAACATAATTATTTCAAATTACATGAGTTTCCATGTAACAAAACTGCATTTTACTAACTACATCGTATTTGGTGAATTAAGGTTATTTCTAAATGGTAACTTTTTGCAGCCTTAAGAAACGAAATATATAATTGAAATCTTTTAATAACAATACTAAAGTAGAAAGACATATACTAGACTAGCTATGCAGAATCACTGAGAGCCACACAAAATAAACTGGACAGAATATTATATTTTTTATCCAGTATTCCTGTTTGTTTACTGAAGAACACTTTGGGAAAGTAAACAAGTAGATCTTTGAGAAAAAGCTAATCATATTTTTAATATAATATGTATTAAATAATGTATATGATGTATAATATATACTATACATTATATTCCTATAAAATAAATACTTTGTATGTTGAAACATCATATTATTCCTGCTGTTATTCAAAGAAAATAGAATTCTGACTTGCACAATTATCAAACACAGATAAACTGCCTTCATCATTTAACTCATGTAATTTGATGAAATTTAAAAAGGTTCAAATTTCTACCTTTAATAAAACATCAAGACAGTTCTAAAGCTTGCAATCAGAAATTGCTATTATTTTCAAGGGAATTTTTCCCTCCAAGTGAAGTTTTTAAGTGCAGCTGTTTATGGGTATAAAGATATGGCTTTTTTAGAAACACATAAGCAGACACAGAAAGAAAGAGAGGGAGAGAGACACAGAGAGATGAAGAATGTGGCTAATTAAGCAGTTGAATGATTTTGCTTCATTTTTTTTTTTCACAAGACTTACAAATATATAAATATATAATGTAAAGCATAAACATTGCAGATGCACATGCTTCTACCTTCAAAGCAAGATTGCTATGTTCATCTCAGCTGTGTCTATGCCATTACAGCCTTTCTACCCCGTGTTTTATCCAACTTGTCCAGTCTGCATACATTCCATATCCCTCTAGCATATTATAAGCAAGAAATTACAAGGTCCCAGTAAATCCAAACTGGGCTGGCTGTTTTTGCATTTTATCTGCCATTGTCAAATCTCCTCTGGGGCATTTGCATTTTAATTTCCACCCTGTGCACTAGAAGATGCTCCTGTCTGACAGTTCAGCATCCTTTCCTCACACACTTCTTGCTGTCAAAGCCTTGTGTCCCTCCGTGCATCACAAGCCCTAGAGGTGGACGTTGACCCTTGCAGGCTGCTAAGGTCTGTAAGCTGTGGTAGCTAATGGCCAGACATAGGTCTTTGAGCAATTCATACAGTGTCATGAGTTAGTGTTTTAATGTCCCTTAAAGAATGCAGGGGATCACCTGAAGTGGGAAGCTGAACGGGGAAGAGCAGCAACATTTACTGTACAGATCCCAAAAATGCCAGCCATCAAGCCTGACCCTATTATTGAATGATAGAGGACAGGGCTTCTTGTGCAGGGGTGATCCCTGTCCTTAAAAGCATTCAGACCTCTTGCTTGCTTGCTCTGAATTCCACAGCCAGAGTTTCCCCCATCTGGTCTTTTAACGTAACACTCGTGGCCGTCTGTCCATGATGTAGTTGCACAAAAAAACCTTCACGGTTTTTGCCTCCAGGGATGTGGCAGAGGTCCCCTTCTATGGGGTACTTCCAACTTTTAATACAGAAGAGGATTGAAGATCAGGTCAAGGCAATGTACTTTCCTAATACCTTGATTTTTATTTTGTTGGAATTTTATCATGAACCATTGGGATCTCTGTGGAAATTTGCTGGAATTTTAATAGGAAGAATAATTCAGTCCCTCCTTTTACAGTGGGCAGTCTTCAAAACATTATTCTGTCATTGGACAGTTAGAATGTGCAAATTTCTGTAAATTCTAACTTCAGTTACAAGGGCTTAGTGTAAAGGTGCCTGTTGGGGCACCAAACATTCCTCCTTGCTGGCAAATTTCAAAGTTTGTTTTATGTCAAATAACCTTTCTGGCAATAATCATTGAGAACTGGCATAACAATCAAAAGTATTGTTCCTAGAGTGCATTAATTTTTGCATGGCACTGCAAAGAAATGGTGACATAGTGCAGTACAGTGCAGAAGAAGCTTTGATCACCCAGTGATGACTGGGATAAAACAAGCCAATACTACATCCCTGATTCTAAATGAAATTAGCTCAACCTCAAGGCACTATTTCAGGCATATCCATGTTTCTCTAGATGAGACAGACAAAACCTTCAACCACCGTACAAGTGTGGATGTGCAGTTGAGGAACTGAAGTACGGGTGCAGATTCGTAGTTAAGAAAACTGGATCACTGAGATGTAATTACTGCAGCTGTAACTTGGTAATAGTTTAAAGCCAACAACACCTTCATCAAAGAACTGAAGCCTCAGGATGCAAAGCACCTGTCTGCTACACTCAGATATACTTCACTGTCTATGTTTGTCTGGCACTGCCAGCCTTACTGCAGCCAGGACAAGTTCAATATGAAAACTTGATATTATTATGAACATTGACCTGGTTATGTATCATTGCTTTATGTAGATCAAACCTGTGATACTATCTGATCCATTACAGAATGGTCCCTGTATTATCAGAATATGGCTTCCCCACGATCCATATCTGCTCTCTGGCAACTCATTAATCCAGGCTTGTATGCTAAATAATTGCCTTTGCAAAGCTGGATTAATTCCAGCATGCCTTCTGGAAGCACAATAATATTCATCAGGAAAAAGGCTGACAGAACCTAAGCCTTGTGACAACAAATTAAGATTCTGAAAATCAGTTATTATTAAATATTTTGCTTTCCAAATCAAGCTTCAGCTGGTAATTAAAAATGCAAACAGGCTTTCCCTTGTGCTTATGGTTCACGTATAATTTTTTTTTAAACAAGGTAGGACCTTAGTTGTTCTTTTCCAAATTATTTTTATTGTGGTTCTGAATTGGCACTCTTCAGTTTTATTTGGCTTTTTTATCTCTGGAATAATAGTTTTAAATGCAAATCAAGAGGGCTCTGCTCCTGTGTGATCCTGAGCAGATGCCAGCTGTTTACAAGCACAGGTTGTTTGTTGCAAACACGTGTAAACTATTCTGTACATTTACTTTAGACCTTATGGGAGATGAGCAGCTTACAAGATGTTAATCAAAGTAGAAATATGCTTTGCTTTGTCAGCTTCTTCTCTGGGGTTCTGCCACTGAAAATCCTTTCCTATTTTACTGGAAAATAAATTGCAGTTATGTCTTTCTCGTTGGCCTTGTTTCAGAGGGTAAGTTCCTTTTTTTCAACTGTAGGCAGACTTGAACAGCTAAATGCTACCTGTGCACTGGCACTTAGGTTGTGGTCTACTTGTCATATGCACTTGAAGGTAATTCAATTATTTATTACTTCTGTGCTTTCTTCTCTCTACTAGGCAGTGAACTGGGAGAAGTAGTATAATTTTATTCCCTCTATGAGAGGAAAACTTACAATGAAATGCTAGATTGACAGGCAAAATCTTTAGTCTTAAGAAATTCAGATTTTATTCTAAGGGCACATTTCTAGACAGAGTATATTCAAATGAAAAATCATCAAGCAGTCAAGCCCTCTAAATTTGAAATATTGAGGAACAATTATGTGGTGTTCTATAGACAAGAAGTTTTTTTTTCTCTCTTTGTCCAGCCATTGTCGCTAAGTTTATTTCTTATACAAATCATAAACAATTAAACAAAGATACCACAAGTTAATCTCTTAGTGTCAGGATTTTTAGAAATGTTAGAATTCGTTCATAGAATATGTTTTCAGCAACCATGCACTGTCATTTTTCAAATGATATTTTAGTGAGTTTTATTTCAGGACGTACATAGATAAAAATAGCAACACTAAACACATGTGTGCATGCATATGTGTGTGTGTCTGTGTGTGTGTGTATGCACGCACAATTCTGTGAATAAGGAAAGGGAAAGAAAGTAAATAAAAGGAGTCATACATTTAAGTATAAAGTCTGAGAAAAAAAATGAAGAAAAATATTTTGAGGAACACAAGTATTTTCTTTAAAATATCATAGTAAGTTTGATTATCAATATTTATACCAATTTTGACTTCCAGACATTTATCAACAAAAATGCTTCCTTTAACTGAATCTCTTCACATGGGATTCATGCCAGAAGGTATTTCAAGTACTGGTTATCAGCATGTCTTTGGTGTGCTGAAGGGAAATGAAGCTCTCTTCCTCCACACCCTAGGTTTCTTTATTTAGTATCCTAGTACTTGATCTGTGGGTGGAATTTTCAAAATATTGGTGCTGCAGGAACTAAATTATATTCAGAACAAGAAATACTGAGCCTTTGAACTTAATGTTTAAACCAAAATAAAAAAAAAGAAAAGAAGAAGAAATCAGACAAATAAGTATTTGAATGTTTGATCACATTTCTTTTGAGGTAGTCAAGCATAAAACACCTTTGTCTGAAGTAGTAAATTCCCTATGTAGCCAATACTAGCCAATGAGTATTATCTATTTGTTGTCTGAAGAACAGTTTCTATAATACAGCAAAAAAGTTACAAAGTGTTCTTTAGTGGAAGATTCTGCTTTTACCCAGAAGATATATTTTAATTTGGAAAACAAACTACAGAAACATTCAAAGTTATCAGATAAGCAGTAATTATCTCCATAAAAATCTTCAAGAATATTTAATAATAAGTGCCTTCATAAGAAAGATTTCAAAATCCCACTTTCAGCTCTTTTTCATCATGGGAAAACAAATTTAGGTAGCAACACAACAAATTTTTAAGACTGTAGAATAAATCTATGAACTACATGAATAAATCTATGTATTTGGTGGGGAATATCCTCTTCCAAGGAGCCAATGTCTGAAATACTGAAATGCAGCTGTCAGGTTTTAGAAGCAAGTAAATGATCTGTAAATGTTCTCATAAGGGATCTGGGGTTTTTTTAAATGCAGTGGAGCATGTAAGAATATGTTTCTCTGTATTCTTCTGGTCAGTACCATAGAAATTCATGATGAAATGGTTCACAGGCCTGTTCAGCGCCTTGCAGAAGAGTACTGTGTGAAGTCATTAAGTTAATATGCAGTCTCAAGTACCTTCAACTAAGAGATAACTCACAGCACATATCTTTCTACAGTGTCAGACATCACAAAAATCTCACTTAAACAACTTTGAGGAAAGCAGAGGTACAGCCTGTCTGGTAATTAAGGTATAAGACATGGGTGTCATTAAAAGCGCCAGGGGCTGGAGAGCTATTCATAGCACACATTCATCACCAGAAGTGTTGGAAAGTTGGACTTTGATAACTTACAGTGAATAAAGACAGAAGGGAATGAAAAAGATTCATTGAACAGTAAAGATTAATTCCAAGTTATTGCCAGTGAGGAGCTCCAGCAGCAACTCTTTTCAACACACATGCAAAAATCATGCACAGCTTCATAGTCTCTAGATGCAGTTGCAGTAAGACATACATTCTTCAGTGATTACAAAAATTATTTCAGGTTTCTATGAAATAGCTTTAATATGGTGTATATGTTAAGAACCTACATTCTGAGATTTGCAGAGAAAGATTAATGTACTTCTATCTGAAACACAGTATTTAACACTTTTATACGCTTTCATTTTACAATTTTTATTTAAAAACACCTATATAACACGTCTTATATACTGTACATATTATACATATATATTTTTACATTCCATGTTTAGAATACAATATATAGTATTATCACACTTACATTAAAATAATTATAATTAGAATTATACAAATCACCTACACATATAAATACATGAAGATAATATATATATGTATAGTATTAATTGCTTATTAGAACTTGTATGCACATCCCAATTATCTTTACACATACATACTATTTAAATGTTGTTGATGTTTGCAAATACCTGTGACATAACTGAACATGCAAAGCTGTTGCACTAAAATTTTGGGGAGGGGTTGTTTCTTTATCTTGCATTTTCTTACGAATGGATCTCAGCTGCTCCCTTCCTCGATTTTACTCTGAGGCAATAAATAATTCAGTGTGCTAATTTGACAGATGACTCTCCAGGAGCCTCCTACCATTACTAGCACCATTAGGCCATAATATGCATGATGGGCATAGACCATTCAGCAAATGTCCTTCACTTGTTTACCCCAAAGAGCTGTGCTCTGCGCGATTAACTAATGAAGCATTATGAGCCTTTTTTTCCCTTTCCCTGCTATTTCAATATATCAATGCAGATTGTCTAAAGAAAAAATATATTTTGTTTTCTTTTGGCAAATAAGTATTTCTGTGGGAGCTGTAACCTCGCCTTAAGTTCCACCTCTGTAGGTAAAGACAAAATAATAAGACACTGAAAATATTTTTTTTATTTTAGTAATTTACACAACACATATATAAAGAATGCATTGTACAGAGATGACAGAAAAATCTGAAGTTAGCTTCAGTATCATGTCAACAGAGAAACAGTGAATGTATCATTCAGGGTTTTGTGCCGCCTTTGTGTTGGTTGTAATCTGGATAGTTGCAAGATTCAAAAGAGGATCATATTAAAATTGTGAAAAGCAATCAGGAATAAAGTATGCATATAAAATGAATACCAGTATTGTGAGGTATATTTTAATCCTATATGTACATCACAGCAGGCAAATTGTGTTCCGTATATTTGCAGAAAAAGAAGAAAGAAGAAAATGTGTAAAGATAAATTTAAAAAATTAAAGAGAAAGCTATGAGAGCATCTATTTTTGTTGACCATCTCATTGCATTGTAGTTTTTCTTCCTTGGCCAATATTAGAGTCACTCTCAGTCCAGCAGAAACATGGATATGCACAAATAAATACACAAGAAAATCTTCCAAATGCTTTTGTATTTTTCCATAACATATGTGTTTGAATGCATCATGAATGATATTTAAAACTGGATTTTTCTCTCAAAAGAAAATTTTTGTCTCTCTTTAAGTTTCTTTTTACTTTAATGTCTCCAGTTCCTCATCTGTATATGTCAATTTACTCCTCACCTTTAGCTTCTTGCTCCTCCTTTCCATAGCACATACCATCCTTCATTTCTACTCTTCAAAAGAGACTCTACTTTCTATGGAGAGATAATTTTGTGACATATTCTGAAGTTTCTGGGGGTTCCAAATTTTTTAATCACAAAATATTAATATTGGAAATTAAATGTAAAAAAAAAAAAAAATCCTTATATGCTCTGTAAAATAGTTTTCATTTTCTGTTCAAATCTCTTTATTTACTCATGTGCCACTAACTCTTAGCTTACATGAAAACATGTAACTTCTTGATGTCCTAAATAAGCTTTGTTACTGGTTCCTATTCCCAAGGCACTCTTTCCATTTTACACAAAGCCATTATTGGATGAAAAATGTCCTGCCTTGGCCAGTAGGCTATAAGGATGGAGAACGTGATACATGAGGTACACCAGAAAACTGGAGTGCTGCACAGGAGGATCCAGCCTGATTCACTTGTACAAATTCCCTTCTGCTCAGAGTGCAGAGAAACAGGAGATAAGTTCAATGCCCTTCCCTGTACCCAGGTTTATCTGCCTATCACTAGCATAAAAACTATGCAAACAGTCTTTGTGGTATCCTAAGCAGATCTGCTCTCCATTTATGTTGTTCTGTCAATCTGATCAGTGAGAAATAGCACCAGAGGAAAGAAGGTGAGCAGGACTCCAGAGAGTGAGGCGTCTAGTCCCTTGCAGAAGGAAAAGTGGGCTCATCCTCCTGGGAATGACCTTGCACACAAGTGCTACATTTTTCAAGGAGCTGTCATTAAGCAAGATTAACAAATTAAAGTTTGTTATGTGTCCAAGTGCTCTAGTAATGAGAACTATGCAGATTGAAATATATTCCAGTTTTTCCTTATGTCCTTCAGCTTTTGAATACATATCTGCCGTGATCCTCCTTAATCCTCAAAATCTAATAATTTTCAAAGTATTTGCTCATTTATAGCATTCACAACCATAAATAAATCTTATCATTTCTGTTTAGGGAGTGTAGAAATAGTCCACTAGAAATTCTTATTCTCAGAATCAATAGAGTTTACAGTTGATGCAAAGTGCTCTTAGGGGACATATACACAAATGCATGTAAGTGCTAAGCATTAATCACATAAGTGATTAGAAAATATGCAAATAAGCATGTTCATATAAAATTTCCATATAAATTACTCTCAATAGCCTGTGGCCTTGAGGAACATTTTTAAAACCTTGATTAAGTTATTAAAATAGATTTTTTTAGACATTTTTATAATTATTTTTATAAGAAAAGTTAGCTTTAATGAAACTTTCCATCTTAGGTTAAACAATCTTTATGCCTGAAATGCAGCATACCCTGACAGGCAGATAGTAATATACATGGGGCACAGGGGATGACGAAAAAAGCAAACAATTTACATTGAAAACAAGACTTATATGGTTGTAGTGTGTGCCCTATTGTGCCAAACAATGGTATTAGCACTCCCATAGGCCTCATGGTAAGCAATGAACATGTGGCTGTAGAGAAAAGAAACTTCTCTCATCCCACCTTCTCCCAGTGGCTTTGTTGGCTCACAGCAAGGGTCTGGCTTCATGTCCTGATCTCACTTTAAGAGGAAGTCCAGCTCAATTCAATTTGCCTTTCCGCCTTTTAGTAATGAGACAACATACATGTGAGCAAACCCCATGATAATGCAGAACAGATGGGCAGATTTTTGTCTAATTAGATTCTGGACAGCTTGTTTGCTTGTACTAAATGTGCGTATACTTAGAGATTTCACACTTATTATAGAGACAACAGATTAGCCAAAGACAAGGACAGAATGCTTTTGGGTTTTTTTTTTTCTGCTCAGCATAGGTGTAGGTCTACTAAAGAGAGCTATTTGGTAAAATCTACAAGTTTATGTGAATTGCTTGTTATTATCATGCTCTTTTTGGATTGAGCAGTCTGCATTTTGATCCTCAAACACAATGCACCATTACAAAATCTTTTCTTTTTGAACATCTCACTAGAAAAATAAAGGCTTCCAAAATTTGTGCCACATATATTGCTAGAGTTTGATAATTAATTTCAATTACTGTACAAAAACAGTGATTCCAAAGAACATTTTGTTAGTTACTTATACCTATTTTCTTAATACATAGTTACTAGTGTGCATATTTTTGTTCCATTGATGTCCTAAAAGCATTTTGAAAGTTTGCTAACAAAGCATTGAATTATTTTTGGGGGAAAATCTTCCTTATCTGTGGTGTCATCTTGCCTTATGAAAAGAAAGCACGAAGTGCAATTTATGCAAAATAATATTGCGAGAGAAAATATACTGTATCCAAGGAAACATATGGTATGGCATTCCCATTGAACCTAGTAAGATTTCTCTACTTGTTAGTTGTTCACCTAGAACATGTGTTGCATTTAGATTAAAAAGTATGTTAAGACAAAAAGAAAAAAGTCAATTACTACCTTTAAGCATACTGTGTTATATGTGAGCCTAATGTCCATTCCTTATTCATCTACAAATGACTTTCATCTTAAAGTTGAGACTGGAGCAAACATGCCAGATATTTCCAATATTAATAATACAATTAAAATATAATTCAAATAATAGTGGTGAATGACTGTCCATCATCCTCATGAGTCATCTCATAAGAGCATCACAAATGGGTTCATCCTGTTTTTCCTTCACTTCATGGTCTAGATGTGGAGTGGTGATGAGATGAGACTAGCCCTCTTGACATGGATATATTGATGCCATTCATCTGTGTGTCTTGTTTTTCACAGGTGTAACAACTAGCACAACACCCATCACCCTATATCTGTTTAGCTCAAAATTAAACTGTGTAAAACTGAAGTAATGCTGGTCAGAGAGGAAGAGTTACTTTGAAATATAAACTGTTTTCATTTACCATTCTCTCAGTCATATGTATTACTCTGTTACAATAAGGGAACTGCACATCCCATATGCATTTGTGTTTTCTGCATAGGTGTAAGGAAGAGTGTTCTGTTTGGTGCTTGGATTATGGCTCTGTTCCCAGGGTCTCCTCAGTGAAGGACCTTGACAGGCCAGTTAGGTGGGCTGCATGTGCCCAACCTCCTGAGGTCTGTAACAGAGAGCTGGTGAGTCTGCTGAGCACCCTTGGAACCAGTCAGGGGGGGTCATAAATCATTTCCAAAGCACCATAACACAGCTTTTTATCCCATTCCCTAACATCTTCTTTTAAAGAAGAATATTCCACACAATGGAGCTATTACTTCCCTTATTATTACAATAATGTTTATCATTATAAAGGAGCTAATTTTAGTATAGCCTGAAAGATGCACATAGCTGAAATCCAGTTTCTAGTGCATCATAGATGAGATCTGGGAGTTAGGCTGAAAGACAAAAGAGATAGCAAAAAATCAGGAATTAGAAAGATATTAGAGAATAAATTAGCAAAAATATTGGATTCTGCGGTATTATCACTGATAAATATCACTATTATCACTAAATATCACTAACCAAAGCAGACACCTTTAATAAGTTGTAAAATTTTTTTTTCTTCCACATAGGGGTTGCTCTAGATTAATTTGTGAAGCTGTGTTTTACTCAGAACAGGTCTGAGTTATATCCTTCAGTGAATTTTTCAGCTTGAACAAATTTACTGTGATTAAAGTGTATTTTTAATCTTTCTTTTTAAATAGGTCATCAAAATAAACTTTCTAAGCATTTCCCCCTTTTATACATTTTATTTGTTTTAGCTGCTGTACCTCCTTGTGCATTTTGCATTTAATATTAGTTGATTGGAATAAGTCTCATGAGAAAACTCTTCTTGTACTTTGTGTACATGCTTATTTTCTGCCTTACCCACATGTGACAACACAAGTTACAATTACTGGCTTTTCAGAATCTGGAGATTTAATTACATTTGAGCTTTTTTATTCCTTTGGGATGGTGTTATCAATGCTCGACTGACCTGAACATATTACTGCCTGGCTCTTAAATTTTACACTATATTTTGACTTGCTTAGTTTTTATATTATTAAACATTCTGCTCTAAGTCAATTGCTCTTTCAAGTAGTCAGAACATGTCCCCTTCTTCCCATTGTAAGTGGTATGAGACTTCACTAGACCAAGCAGGACCCTTTTGCTGCTGTCATCACAATCATACTGCCTTTGTGGAAAAAATGTGTAATTCAGGAACAAACACAGCCTAGCTCTGAGCTTGGGGAAAATACAAACTGCACTGAGACAAATGCGTGAGCATGAGCAAGATACAGGAACTCAGAAATGCTGGAGAGGGAAAGAAGTAATCAGCATTTGAATTATATAGTCCTTAACTGAGCAGTCTCAGGCACAGCTAGTTTCATATGAGAGAAGGTGCTAAAACTTTGAATGCTTGGGAAACTGTAGAAACACGACAGGTCAATTAATAAATAATAAACAAAAAACAGGTCCTGATACACTATGAGTGAATGCATGTTTTTTCATCACAGAATTGGCTGGGTTCAGACAGAAGTGTTAATGAGCCCTGGTCTTAGTGTAAGAAAACCTGCTACATAATAAAATAATTTACAACAGGAGGCTCTGGAGTTACTTTTTAAAATAATCACCCCAAGTTTTAACTAACAACACAGCATTTGTCCTCTGGATCTTATGACAACTGAAGCCTCTGGGAATGCTACAGATTTAGAGGAACAGAGAGACAAAAGGAAAAGTACAGTATATTTGTTGATTATACCACTAGTGAACATGTAGTCAAATACAGAGGGTTGTAACTTACTTCTGGATGGTGCAGCTTTATATAATTGTATCTCACATTAATCTTATTTTATTTTACTGCTCACAATTAGGAAATTTGCAGCCTTAAACATGTGAAATTAAAACCATGGATGATTTCTTAATTGTGTAACTCCTCAGTACTCAATTAGCATCGCTCTTCTTTCCCCTAACAACGATGTAATACTGTACTAATGAAAAACAGGGCTTCTTTATTTGCTATGGCCTTGGGGTCAATTATCAATTTATCATTGTGTCCTGCAGGTTTAAAATAAAATAGTCTGTGCAGTGTAACCATTGTACAAAATGACATTAAGTAGATTCTGCAAGTATGGACTTAATAAAAAATACAAAGAGTGCTGCCTAAAAGGGTTCTACTCCTATAAATTCTATTAGGTTGCCTTTAATATAGGACAGTAGGAAACTGCAAAACTAATTTAAAGGGTTTTTTTTTTTCCTTTTACTATCTTTGTGTATTCTGTATGACAATAATCAAGAGAGAGCTAAATTAAAAACAGCTTTGATTGTGTTTTGAAGGTTTGGTATGATTGCAAACTTAGCTTTGGTAATAAAAATGTTGCTATTGCTCTTAATGAATGAAGAATTTAGAGTCTTTATCTTATAACTGTCAAATGCTGCTATAAATTAATGAATTCATAAGTCAATGAAAAATTACTTAGGTATGTGAAGCATTTAAACCATCCTATTTAAATTAGACAACCAGAAAATAATTAATTGGAAATCAAGTTTATTATTTAAGCATATACCTCTTTAGGTAGTTCCTTTTTTGCTCACTTACTGCAAAAGCTCCCTCCCTTTAAATTCCAGAATTACCCTTTCTTTGTTGAACTCTGTTCTAGGAAGGTGGATGGACATGTGCTAATACAAGGGAAAGTAAAAGCAAATTAAAAATTCAGTATGTTCCTTTTTCCCACCATTTTGGTGGCACTTTCACAAAAATTTTTCCCAGAACTATGTTTCAGTCATGTTGGCCAATGCTGAATATTTGTTGGACTTCTCTCTTAACTGTGATATCAAGTCTGAGATCCCATACTTCATCATCTAGGTTATTTCTCTGTATTTTCAACCAAAATTTTTATTATCTTTGTTTGATATGGGAAGAAGAATGTAATTTCAGCCTCCTAACTCTTAGGAAGACTCCTATTTCCCTCTCATTTCCCAAGACCCCAGCAAAACCTGGAGAAGATAAGCACTAAGATGTTTGGCTCAGGACTGAACCTTTAGACCTGACCCCACCAGAAATTGTCCTCTGCTCTTTTCCTTTATTGACAAACCACTGCCATACAGTCCAGCTTCTCTTCACATGCTTGCATTAAGTACTCAGGTGGTAAGCACAGACAGCTGTTGTGGTATTAGTCCAGCTTTGCTACCAGTGTGGTTGTCACTGTGTCTCTCCCGTGCCCACTGAGCCATACACTGGTGAGTGTTTTTGTGTGAGAGTTGAGGCTGCACTCCCAACTCTGTCAGAATTGAAAGACAGAAAGTGATAGAACTTTGTCCCATCTTTCTTTTCCCCTTTCTTATTTTTAATCTTGGAGCCAACTTTAATTAATCCTGCTTTCTTCCTATTGTCCTGAGACTCTTTTCCTCTGTTATACTATGGCTAACTCTGAATAAACTCAACAGCCACACATATACAGGGAGGTGATGGAAGACAGGCATTGCTGAGAAATAGTTTTTCACACCAGACAGGTTTTCCCACCATACTCTCATAGATCTAGTTCAAGCCTCTTGTGGCAACAAGAGCTTGAAGTGTATATCAATATTTTCATTCCTGAAACTAAACCAGCAAATATCACAAGAGGAGAGTAATTTTTCAACTGGCGCCTTCTTCTTTGGCAGCACACAGGGTGGCATGACTGAGATACAGCCTGTTTAATTGATTAGTGCACTTGAGAGAGGGCTGGGTATGGTCCAGTACAGATCATTCTAAACATTGATAAATTACCACCTTTGTGTGAAACGGTTGAGGTGGGACCACTGCCCTTTGACAAACCAGAAAATGAAATGATTACTATTGGATTCTATTGACTTGTCTGTTTAGAGCAGTTGTGCTTCTTCCCAAAGGTTAATTGGACTTGAACTCAAGAAATTAAGGGGTCAGCTAAGGTCACAGTGACAGCAGGCAAACTTTTAACTTAGCACTAATAATATTTGTCAGGGAAAGGACATGCTGGAGTTCTCTAGCCATGACTTCTCAGGGATTTACTATAAAAAAAAAATTCTTAGTCTACACTGTTATAGAAGCTGTAGGTCTATGTGGTAATAACGGTCATTTACATTCTAGTTTTCATCAGATACTGTAGCTCAAAGATCTAGACTATGACTCTAAGCTCAAGAAAATTTAGCCAAATTTGAACAGTTACATCAATAGGGATCACAAAAAAAGATTATTAAAAATGTTAAGAAATTCAATGCCAGATGGTTGGGAAAAAAACTCTATGATTATAATGTCTGAGGTAAAATTCTAATACTCTTTGCTTTGGGAATTCTTATATTAAGTTTGTTATTGTCTTGGTTTTGTCTGTTTGATTCTTTCTGATTATGTAAGGGCAGATTAAGAGTAATTACAGAAATTCACTAATTTTTTGTTGGTAAAAAACTCCAAAACCCAACAACCCATCATTAGTTAGGAGAGGGTTGAGCTCTGTATTATGTAAGAAGAAAAGAGCCCCAAAATATCTTCAGTATCTTCTAGTTATTGTAAAGATTGGACTGACCACATGTTTTTTCACCTTCTTGAAAGACCTCAGCATGTTGAAGAAATGGGCAAGGAACAATCTGAAATTCAACAGAGGCAAATGCATGGTACTGCACATGGAGAGGAATAACCCCAGGCACCAGCATAGTCTGGATGCTGACCTGCTTGAAAGCAGCTCTGCAGAGAAGGACCTGGGGGTCCTGGTGGACAACGAGCTGTCCCTGGGCCAGCAGTGTGTCCTTGGGGCCAAGACAGCTTGGGGTGTATCAGGAAGAGCATCACCTACAGGCTGAGGGAGGTGATCCTGCACTTGTGCTCAGCCCTGGTGAGTGAGGCACATCTGGGCAGCTGTGCCCAGTTCTGGGCTCACCAGTGTGAGAGAGACATAGAACACCTGGAGCAAGTGCAGTGGAGGGCAGCAGAGATGATCAATGGGCTGCAGCATCTCTCGTATGAGGAAAGGCTGTGGGAGCTGGGCCTCTTCAGCCTTGAGAAGAGACTGCTGAGAAGGGACAACATCTATGCCTATAAGTGTCTGAAGGGATGGAGTCACTTTTGTGATTCTGTGATATTTGCACAGCTTTTTACTAATTTTATTAACATATGATTCCACAATGATATCTCTCACTGTCTGTGTATATAAATGGGATATATGCATATATGTAGAGACACACTTCTTCTTCAAAAGACACTATGCATTTTTTATATTTCAAGACAAATAAGCATTAATACTATTTAATGAGAAGTCTGAATTATACTTGGCTGTGATATTAATTGATTTAATTTCATCAGATTAATGACCCAGATAATTTACTTAATCAGATTTATCCTTAGTGCAAAGAGAAGAGAGTAAAACTCAGTTTTCTGGTCTTCCCATGCTGGAATTTGTTAACTGTAATAGTTATAAAACTTTTGTCTTGTATATGTGCTACACATAGCTCTAAAATGTCATTGTAGATTCAGCTGATTTAGGAAGTGGAAGATTATGATTGCAACAATGAGTATGCTTACTGTCAGAAGAAAAAAAATTGAAATTTTTGACTATGCACTTGAATACAGATTTTTTTGCTTTTATGCATGTGGATTTCATAAGTGACAAAATATGAAACTGTGTTCTATTGCTTAGATTAAATTAGGACACTGGTGGTGGCTGCTCTGGTAATGATTATGAGCAACTTTTTTAGAAATCTGAATGCATGGGAAAATTTAGAGTATTAATATCTGTACCTTACTAATTTACTGTAAAATCTAAGGAGATATGTTTTCAGTTAGTGTTTTTAGCAAATATTTTTCAAATGTGAGAAATTAAGGACCTGCAAAACATGCAGAGACAGTCAAGTGTAAAGATACTGGCTCAAGAGGCAGCTGCAGGCCCCTCCTATACCTGAACTTTAATTGATCAAGTGCAGACCAAAGGAAACCAACTGATTTGGTGAAAAGAACTCCGTGTCAAAATAAAAAGTGTGTTTCTACTTCCTCATGTAGAAAGGCATGCTGATTGCAAGAAATACAAAAGCAGAGATGGATGGAGCAAGAGAAAATTTTCACACATTCTGAGACATGTTCATTTAGGAGCAATATTCCCAGGAAAAAAATGTAAATAAACAATAAAATCCCGCTTTAGCTGCCATGCTCATACAGTGCAATAAAATGGACTTCAGCACGGACAAATTAGTCTAACCAAATAATTTATATAGGGAGAATTTTGATATAATTTTTCTACATTGACACAAAACTAACAAATTATCAGAAAATAATCAACATACGAATATATTTTTACTCAGTGGACTTTGATTAATCCCTTGGGTTTTAAGTTAAAATTTCATCTGGCATTTTTTCTGAACTAGAAAACTTGAAATAAGGAATTCAATTTAAGAAGTCTTTTTAACTGGAATAACTCTATTGGAGTGGTTATTGTTACTCACTAATATTATATATAATGTATCTTCAGAAGTACAAAGGGGAATATATAATATCAGTTCTGAAGATTCTGTTGTATAACCAGAACCACAAATATATAATCTGTGTCTTGAATTTTTCTGTTTATAATAATACACTGCTTGTTTAATAAATAAGGCCTTTTTGAGCAAATGCAGTACTGTAAAATTTTCAGCACCTACTGTTTGCCTGTTTTGGATATCATGAGGCATAAGTTAATTTCTTTGAAGAAACATACAAAGCACCTAACCCAGCAGTGGTCTTTGTTTCCCTGAACGAAGCTCTAAAAGTATTCTCTCTGCAGTATTATGATGAGATGTTCCATACAGTTCAGTTTCACTTCTAAAGTGGGAAGTACAAACATACCTCTTTTTTTTTCTTCAAATGAGATTATTCACATAAGAAGGTGCTAAACATCAAGAGAAAAGTGGTCTGTATACAGCCTTTTGCTATCTCTACACAACAACTGAGTTGTAACTTTGGTTTCTCTGTGTTTAGAGAAAAATTGGGTTATGACTACATGGGGGAAAAGTTACAAAAAGTATTCTTATTATATCACATTGCCTCTGGGTCAGCACTTAATGCAATTTACCTTTAGAAAGAAGTAGAGTTCCTTTAACCTAATTTTCTATTTGGGAAATACAGTAAAACAACCCTGTTGGAACTGGTGCATTAAAGAGCGGAGGAAAGTAGTGGAGCAGCAAGGAGAACAAACAGTATATTTCTTCCAGTCAGACAACTTAGGAAATTTTACTATATTTGTTGTGGGTCTTTCTGGGTCTTAGATTAGGCGAAACTTAGTGTCTTCAATTAAAATAATGACTGAATTAGTCGGTTTTGTATTTTAGACACTTATTAAGTCCTGCTATTAACAGAACACATTTTTGTCAGTTTCCAAGTACTAAGACTGGAAAATTCCAGGATCTGCCTTAGAAATGTGTTTCATTTTCTTAAAATGAATCCAAAGTCTTACTCTCATATTTTTCTGAGTAATATTTTTCCACAAAAATTTGGTCAAGTTTTATCTCGTCAATGTAGAAACACATATTACATCATGTAAATGATAGTTAGTGACCAAATTATGTCCTTGATGGCATTTTATGAGATAAAATTAGTTTCCATGCACATAGAAAAAAATATCTTATTTATAGTTTAAATAGTTCTGAAAATCTCCCACATGCAGCAACAAAAATTATTTTCTTTAAGCTATGTACTTTCTACTTGTAAAAGCATGGTTGAGATAAAAAATAAGATAGAACAATTATAGCAGATTGTGAGTATTCTGCTCATGTATAACATGTTTTTCTGAATCAAGCACTATTGCCAGTAATGAATAGTAATGAACTATGTATGTATGTATTTACTTAATGTAAATTTACTTCTGGTATTGTCACTATTTGATAAAAAAATGGGGTCTTCACTGAAAAGAACTTTTCTTCACTCTTCATGCAGAGGATCTTGAGGGTTTTTTTAAGAGGTAACTTCCTTATTTCCATCTTTACACTTTTGTGTATCTTGTAAGATAAATTCCTGTTACCTCAGATTTTGCTGACTCTCGCTGTCATTTTCAGTCTCAGGTACTGACACATGAAGACTGTGTTGTTCCACCTAGTTTCAGTTTGTCCCTCCAGAATAAACTCAATGGAACTGCTTTTGATTAAGTAGTCAGAAATAAAAGCTAAATCAAGATTTTAATCCTATTCTTTTTGGCATCTCTTTGAACACCTTTTATAATTTTGACTTTGCAATCAAATTACCAAGTCTCAGCTTTAGGTTTGTTTTCATAGAGAAATTCCATTAACACTTATAAGACAGCAGGTGACACCAGGTTGTAATATTGACACATGGGACAGAAATTGCTAAAATTGTTTTTAAAAAAGTATGTTAATATCCAGCTATAGCCATAGAACAATAGGTACAGGTGTATGTACCCATTGTATTATTTTTAAATCTAACGTGAGATTAAAATTACTGTAGAGAAAAATAAAATGCAGCTGTGGTGTCATATCAAAACCACCAGGAAAGACAACACCTGTGTGCCCTTGGTGGGACAGGTTCTCCCAGCATGCTTTTCCTCTCCTAGCCACAAATTCAGTGGAGGATCTTGGGGTTTTCTTTCCACTGAGGAGCCCAGGACTGGTTCATGCATGCACACAGGTTGGGCCTGTGCCACACCCTGGCACACAGGAAACTGCAGAAACCGTTTTGTCTTGATATGTATAGCAAACATCACTTCAATGATATCATGTATATATGCCAGGAAAATAAGAAGAGGAATAACTGCGTGTATTCTGATAATATTGCAGGATTATTCTTTTATGTTGTCAAAGAAGAGATTTAATGCTGTTGTTATAGTCCCCAATTCAAAAAAAGACAAGAAGATGAAGGCAATAAATCTCTGCTTCTCTTTATGAACACATAGAAAATATTGGTTTCCACAGTTTACTCAAGCAAAAAGACAAACTCTTGCTTAAATTTTTGCTGTAGTCAAGACATCAATGACAATTTATGAGGTAAAGTTAACAGGACTAAAAATATTTGTAGAAGTGAATTTCAATCAGCTGGATAAAGCATATGTAGTTGTATAATTTGTCTTCTTTCTAATTTTTTTACTGGTTTAGTTGGATAGTTTCCCTCTGTACCTGGAGCTAAAATCCAGTATTTGGAGCAGTTATTTTTATACAGTGCTGTAAATATTTTAGTGCCCTTGCATAACATCCATCTGAATGCGTTATTTCTAATCAGGTTTAAAATGTAAAAGCATTTCAGGCTGAATTTTTTAAAAGTCTCTGGATGCTAGATGTATGTGCCATGCATAATGCTACTGAACTCCAGCCTGAAGTGGGACTTCTTATGAGCCTGTGAAACGCTGAAATTGAAGGAAAGCCCACAAGTACAGCTACATGGATCCAGACCTTGTGTTTAGGTAGTCTAGAAGTCTCAGTAGTTGTGTGAGGACAAGAATGGATGAGGTATTGAGCACCTGGGTGCTTTTATGTGCTGCTCTGGTTTACATCAGTGGTGCCTCAGAGTCTGTCTGTCTGCTGGAGCACAGTGTGGCTCTCTGCTTCATGCCTCTCTGTTTATTTCTACACCTGGCTCCAGAGCTCTTTGAGAGGTAGGTAGAGTATCGGTCCTTCCTGGTGCTGAATCCCTCTGGTCACTCACCATGAAAATATCTTGAAGATTCTATCCCTCAGTGTTTTCTTCTTTTGCCCCGCTGGGAAGGAGAGCCAAGGAACATGATTCTGTGTGTATCCTCCCATGGATTCAGTTGAAATTGAAAAATCATTTTTACAAATTTTCAAACAATCTGTTATCTTCATATTCCCATTTTCCATAATCAGAACACTCTTTGGAAATTATGGATAGTGAGTAATGGTTTTTTAATTCATTTATATACTTGTGTTGTTTGAACATCGTACTCAGCTTGGACCAGGGTTGATCAATTTTTTGAAGTATGGGTGATTGTAACCACGTATAGATTCATAACTATCTGAGCAAAATACTGGCAAGTTGCTAAACTCAAGTAAAAGTTAGATTTTATCAATATTCAAAGTATTTTTCTGAAGGGTTTAACATTTAGTGAATGCCACCAAAAAGTTATTGAGTATCACTGCACTCAAAACTTTTATGAATATCAGGTTGCTTGCTAAAAAATCAGTGTAAATTATTGAAATCTTGGCTTAGAATAAAGGAAATACAAAATAAGTTTGCTTACTCAGGGCTAAAGCCTACTTCAGTCTTTTCTTTTTAGAATAAAATCTTCTATGGTCTATAAATTTCCCTTCCCTGTTGCAACAAAACAAGTTACAGTCCTTGTGGCATGGTTATGGGCAATTTACTGGTGCTAAGCCCTACTCTTCTCGAGACAGGACTTCCAGACTTGGATATCATATATATTCCTGAGTAGTAAATCTAGCAAAATTTGTGGGTTTTAATCAAAGTCACCCTATGCAGAGTTTTATTACTTTTCCTGTTACCAGTAGGGTTATATTTAAAGGCAATATTATTTCTTTCTCTTTTTCTATTTTTCAGTGTCACTTCTGCACCCCCATGGCAGTGCATTTCCATCAGTTCTGCCTGTTTCAGTTTCAGCTGTACCATTCCCTTCTCAAGCAGGGAGAGGCAGAGCTGGCAGGAGGGACAGGAGATGCTTCTCTTTTGCTGTCTTCCTCCAGTGCCATGTGCAATCAGATTTGTGGCATGTCACTTCAATCTGTCAGCATCCCCTTAGTGTGACTCAGTCACCCGTGAGGAAATACCTTGTGTGTTGGCAGAGGATGTTCTTTAACAACACCCAGTCACTCAGTCAAGCAGGCTAAAAGGGGCAGCAGACAGCACCTTCACACCAGTGTATGCTAACTGAGCTCTCTGTCGATGTGTCTTGACCTCATAAGACACAGCAAAAAGGCCTGACTGAAGAGCAGAGAAAGGCTACCCTTGCCTTGTCTGCTAAAAATGGCAGCTTCCTTTACTCCACTCAGTTATAAACAAACATATTTGATATGTGTGGGGGTGTTCACATGAGTTTTTTTATATATGGATATATCTAGATATAGACCTATATATAAACAAAACTACACACACAATTTCCTTTTTGCAGTATGGGAATGTAACCACTAGATGACACCAAGAGATAGTTCCTATAGACTTGATTTTTCATTCTTTATTCATCTGTCTGTTCAAAATGTGACATTCTTGCTGAGATTGTAATTAAGATTACAGAGGTACGCAAATTAAGTGATCTGGCAATTATTAATAGTTACCTTACTTTAATATTATCAATTACTGTCCTAGAGTGCAAAGAGCTTAGAATTTATGATCATTTGGATAGTGGATCTCAAACACTACCTCTCCTTCCCTGCTGTGCATATCTTTAATTGTCTACTACAGAAGCATCATTCGTATTTCCACAAACAAGAGTCTGCTGGTACTCCTGCAGAAAACTTTCCTGTTGCAGTGGTTTACAGTTCATGTCTAAGAATCCGCAGAAGGTGCAAACTCATCAAGTCTTGCTGCAAGATTACATATTTATACCAGATCAGAATTAAATGGTTTTCCCTACTCTGCTACTTTTATTATTCTCTTGAAATGCACTAAAACCATGGGGTTTGATAACAAGAACTAAGAAATGCTCAAAAGCATGTAAAAATTTATAATTTTATATGAATTTTTGAGATTTAGACTTTGGTCATGGTAAAGAAGAAGCAGGTTAAAACTGTTCATTTAGGTTATTTTATCAATTAACAGTTACGCTACCAGATAAACAACAACAACAAAAAAATGTATAAATATCCAAGGTCAACAGTTCTGCATGGGTGTTAGGTTACACAAAATGGCTGAAATTTCTAAGTGGTGAATAGAACTTTATTCACCTATGCCTAAGTTCATAAAAGCAATATAGTATGAGTCATGTCACCCACAAATACCAGTTAGACATAGACCCTGACTGATAATACAGAGAATTATTTTGGCCATAAAAATATATACAAGCCCTAAGGAAACAATAGTCTTCAAAGATTTTTGGCTGCTCCTACCTCCTACTCCCCATATTCAGATATTAACATAATTAAGCAATAACTTTTTTACTGAAATAAATCTTTTGTAAACATTCACTGTCTTACAACAAAAAAAAACTTGGAGGACTGAAGCAGAATAGCTTTTCTTATATGAGTGTGTTACAAATATATCCATATGTTGCATACACTTTAATATTTCTGTTTAGGAAAACTTTAGCAATTCCCACTGTGTCTGTTGTGGCTATCATAATAGTGATAGTACAGGGAGGTAATTTTGAAGAACTTACTGGTGAACCCTACACAAGTAAGCAAAACCAGGGGATATTACATAAAACTTCTATTGGGTATTTCAACAGTAATTGGAGTTTTTAACAGTAACTGGTATTTTAAAGCATTTTTCTGATGAGACAATAAATTTAAATGTCATGGACTAAACTTTTCATTCGCAGCTTGCCTGAGTGGTTAATGGTGATTGCCATCAACTCTGCTCTGTGGCACAGTGTGAGCTGGGAGGTGCACAAGCACCCACCCTGTGCTTTGCCCCTTCTCCAGAGACAGCTGTTCAAATTTCTGAGTGCTGGAGAGGAACCCACCACCTGCTCTAGATCAGTAGCTACTGAGAGGCACCCACTCTCTGTAGGCTCATGTCCCTGCAGAAATCATAGTGCAAACCACACTGTGAATGTAAGTGCTGATGTGACGTGAGAAGCCTGCCAAGGCTGACTCCTGGCAAAGTGGAAATAATAAATCAGTGAGTGTATGAAAAGGATGCATTGTGTAAAGAAATTATAAAGGTTATAAGGAGGGATCGCATGCCTGTTGTGTAGGACTGAAGAAATGAAGTCTTATTGTAACCCAATGATCTTGGGGATGTGATTTCTGAGAACACACAAAACCCACCATTAACTTTGCTAATACTGTTAAGAAAGACTTTCTTGTCCAATGACTTTATGAAAGTGTGGCTTGCACCATGTCTGAAGATTCTTCAGAATAAAGTGACGAATGCCTGTGAAATATAATTTCTGTGTAATTGCTGTGGTGATTAGTACAGGGGCTCTGCAACTAATAGTTTGCAAGTACTTAAATAGAAGAATTGACATTTTCAATCCCTTTTTATAGATAAGACAGACTTTACCTGAACTTTGCATTTTTGAGGGGGCTGATTTGGGTTTTTTTTTCAGAAATCACATGGAAATACTTCCTGTAAAAAGAATCTTGGTGATCATGCTTTTTGAACAAATAGAATACATATCATAATTGTTTGAGGTTTGATTTTTATTTCACATGTGAAAAGCAGATCCCATTTTTATGTGGAACAATGACAATTGTCAGTGAAATCATCACATACTCTTTGACTCTCTGTTGTTAAAAATCCAACTTGTTTTGCCCCCAGCAGTTTTACAGGCAGTTCAAATTGCCTCATAAAACTCTAATGGCTCTCCTCATACACAGTATGTATTGTGTGACAGGCACAGAAAACACATCTTATCACAGTTTATGCTAGGTAAAATATGCATCCAACTGGATCACTTGTCCACCTTCAACTATTTTTAATTTTAAAATAGCTCTAAGCAATATACTATCAAGTAATACACATTTTTTAATTTTAGCCTTTTAATTATAGGCATATTAATGAGTATTAAAACCTTTATGTCTTCTGTTATACTGTAGATGGGGAAAATTTAACAACCCAAGAAAATATTCGCAAAATATTAACAGAATACATATCACAAAATGTTTTTGGCGGAGGTCTTATTTTGGTAGAAAAATAAAGACCTTTATTTTGGGGGAGCTTTACATAAGGACCAGCATTAACAGATTTATTTATTGTGTTCAGGAGAAATGCACAGACCGTGACATTTTCTAACACCTCACAACCGATGAAGGAGAGATGCACAGATGAGAATTCTCCCACATTATCTTATTATTTCACTTTGTAAATATGATAAATAAATACTGCTATCAATAATTTAAAATGTGCAAAATCTGAAAGTTATTTCTCAGAAATCAAGATATCTTCTTAGAAGTTAGGAAGTTTCTTGTAGTGTTTATCATATTTGCCAGATTCTCTTAATCTACTGTGTATATTTTTAATTTCAAAGGACACTGATTTCACAATTTCAGTATTTTTGCTGAACTGTGAGGTTTAAGCATCTAAATGTTTTAAATCCTCAGTCTATTAATGCTTATGAGGTCAGTAGTTGTGACTAGTAAATATATAATCTAAAATGCAAAATCTTGATGCAAGAGATGGCTCACTGGAGTGAAAAGCATTTTTAGAAGTTTGTATGGGAGCTGAAACATCTAGGGTATGATTAACCTTAGAAGGTTAACGGGATGTTCGTTTAGTTTTGTGGTTTAATTCTGTTAAATTGCCTTGATGTCCTGCAGAATCATTCAGTCACATCAGCTCCTCCCTGCCTGGGGTTGGCTGCTCTCTTTCACTGTCTAAGAAAAAAAACTACAAATATAAATGCATGGTTCCTCATACAAGATATGTAGCTCCAAAATGGATACATTGTGCTCACCCTTAGACTCAAATGTTTAATCAGAATTGACTTCCAAAAACCATGTGGCATATAATATTTTGCAAAAGGTTATTAGATGTAGTTGTAGTATTAATGATGTTAGACATTATCATTAATAATTATTATCATCATTATAGCTGTTGATAATCAAAGAATACAAGCAATGCAAGATTTATGGGCACAAATAATATATTTTTTATGAGCCAGCTAATGCAGTTTGAAAAAATAAACCAGGACACACAAGCCTTTGACAGACCAGAAATATAAGCAACAAACTTCAAAGGTGACCTGAGTTTATCTTGACCATATTTTGTATTAGCACCTACAGACAGGCATAGTGGAGATCCATTGTTCAAAGCACTGTACAAATAGAAAATAAGAGACAGTTCCTGCTCCACTGAGTTCACAAGCCAAACACTGAGCTGGGGAAAAGCAGGAGGGCAAAGAGGCGTACAAAGGTTAAGCTTTAACAGCTCAGTACAGAACCAGAAAGGAACTTGCATCTCCTGGTCTGCATTCTAGGCCCAAATTGCCCAGAACACATTTGAAAGGCAAATGGCAATTTGTGTTTTCTCCCTCATAACCCTTAATGGTAGAAATCTACATGTTAGAAGGTCAAGACGGACCCTATGTGTGTCAGTGCCTGGGGCCTGGTTCTGCAAATCACTAGTCTGAGCTGCAAAATTACTACCCTGCAAACTCGTGGAAATTCAGTAGTGGAAATCCACTGGTGGAAACACAGTGAGACCCATAGCCAAGAAACAATTGATGGGATGAAGCCCTTTATCTGGAGTTTCTCAATTTTACTCATTTTATAGACACATATCATAGTTCTGAAAGGGATACTTAGCCAGAATTTTTACTTGTTGATTATTAATATATAATAGATTAGCAATTTGTGGGGACTTGATATATCAGAAAGTGGGTTAAAAATGATGTAATGATCTAATTTCCTTTCCCCCCCCTTTTTCTAATAGAAATATTTCTTTATTTTTTTCCCCATTTACAGGTGCAGAATTAAAGAACATGTTCACTCACTATATTATTGATGCACTTAAGTGAAGTGTTCCAAAGCATATAATTACCGTGTAGGTTTATGGCCCTGAAGTAGATTGGGATAGTGGTGCTGCATATCCATGATTTGAAGGACATACAGTGATGATTATAGAGGCAGTACTCTACATCCATTCCAGCCCTTTTGTGTTTAGCTGGTTGCCATGGCAAATAATTGGATAGAATTTAAGCCACTTTCTTCCAAGTGGGAAATTCATAATTTTACCCTTCACATAATTTTGAACATACTTTTAAAGAGTCTTAAAGTTTATGCAGGAATGGAAGGCAGACTTGGAAGAAAAAAAATAGATTTCTATACATGGAATGACAGTTCATTCGGAGGTTTCTTTCTTTTTTTTTTTTTTTTTCAATCTTGAAGATTCCGTTTTCTTAGTGACATGATATTGTAAAATTTGAGGCTAGTGAAAATACAAAAAGATTTGAACCCAGAGGGGTAGGAAATATGAAAGTGAATGATCAAATACAGCTTACTTTAGCAATTGGTATCAAACAGAAGCAGATGGGTAATTTTAAGCACTCAATTTCCCAAATGTATTTATCCCAAACCTTTTTTAAGCTTTGTAGATGTTGATCATCTTGTGTTCATAGTTCATGGTAAGCATCTTTCATATCCCTGTTTTTCAATTTATTCTTTCTGAAGACACAGATAAACTTCCTGAGAGATCCGCTGTGATTTCACATCAGTGCCCAATATGTGCCACCTTGACTCAGTTTGAGGTTTACTGTCTTATAGACTGCACTACCAAAGGTACAGCCTCACCAAGCATTGCACAACACATGGCAGTCATGGAAAAGACAGAGCTCACGGTAATGTTTTATAGTGGGGTTTTCTGGAGGCACACAGAACACAAGTGTGTTTTGTCCCGTCCCATTAGTCCTGAGCCGGGCAGGAGCCAGTGCTGCTTTCTTGCCTTTAAAGCAAACAGTTGTCTAAGGGAGCAAGGAAGTACAACTGTTGCTATAACACCTACACGAGGGGAAGGCCATGGCTGCATTTGCCCTATTTCCCTTAGAAAGATATTTTGTGACCTACTGTTTTAGAGAAACATCACTTCTGAAATAAGCAACTCGGTCATTAAAGAAGGAGGGGACTTTGATCCTTGTGGAGAGGGTAATATGTACCTACATTTTCTGTGACTAAAATAGGTGGAAAGAGTAACTCCAGAGACCTTCAGATGGACACCTACATTTTCACTGGTTAGACAGGAAACCCAAACCCTACTTTTTTATTTGATTAAACCTTTAACATAACCATTTTACTTAGAGATACTGAATGACCTGGGCTGTGACTGTGCTTATGATGTGGGGACCAGTTCATTATGCCTGATCTTCCTAATTTTTATCACCTTTCATAATAATAATTCTATGCCTTGTGGTCACAAAGATTAAAACATTACTTTCATCTTTTGATTTGTACTCCTACATTCTGAACTTCCTAACAAGCCAGATTGTGGTTTCATTGCTCCTTTGAGAGAAGTATGCAATCCAAGATTCAAAAATTAAATACTGACACTAAATAAGCCTGCTTAATTTAGGAACTACATTAAAAGAAAGATTGGAGATTTAAAGCTAGTTCTGATCAGCCAGGTTATATCTCTAATTTACCTTTTTACAATCTTGATTCAGTGTTGAAACTGATCAGCAGGGTTTTATTTTAGATTTGCCAGTACTAATCGCAGACAACAGGATATGAAAAGAGGAGGCTTGCTTTCCAAATGCATTTATCTATACTTCTTTTGTTTTGGTTTAATTTTTTTTGTTTGTTTGTTTTTGCTTGGGTTTGGTTTGGTTTTGGGGTTTTTTTTGGTTTGTTGGGGTTTTTGTTTGTTTGTTTATGTTTTGGTTTTTGTTTTGTTTTTACTTTTTCGTCAAAGTTTTTTCTTAAAATTTTATCCTTTACTGAAAGATTCAGCATTCAATTACTGATTATTTTTAGTAGTGTTTTATAATCTACAAGTTGGCTTATATTTTAGAGTTGAACTAAGTAGTAAATTAATTTTTAGAATTATGACCTGCTTAGAATCTAAAATAAGGGGAACTTCTAGCTGACTTGTACACTAATCAATTTGGGGCTCTTCTAGTCTCTAGTATGGTGATGGCAATCCACATTTTCTTTTATTTTACCTAGTTTCAAGTACCTGGCAACAAATTTGTTGTACCTGCAGGTCTTTGATAAAGACCCTTGACTGCTATAAAATTTTTTATGTGGAGAAATCCAAAGAGAAAGTCTGGAGTACCCTTTGGCCTCTCAGTAAAATGATTTTTTTAATGAGTTTTGAATTTGTATGTTGCTGCCTCTCTGCAGATGTACTGCAGCTCATTACAGCATAGGCCATTTTGTCCTCTTTTTGTTGAGCAGGAGAATCATGGTTATTTCCTGAAAACAGATATTGTGGCATCTTTAAAAGTGTTTAAGTAATTGAGATTACTTAAAATTGAATTTTTTAACAGCATTTTTATTACTCAGAGGCAGTGGTGACTAAAGGATACTACCTTAGATGAAACACATCACTGATAATGTTCCTGAAGAGATGTGGATGCAGCAAAAAGTGCATTATCCTAACAAAAAAATTTGTACAAGAAGTAAATGTCTAGAAAGAGAGGTATTCTTAAAATTTTTTAGGAGAAATTGAAGAATAACATACATGAAGAGGGAAAGCATATAGGAGGATGAGAGGCAGAAAAGAAAATGTAACTAATACCACCAGTAACATACTAAACCCCTGTGTGAATGATAGAGCAGAAGGCCTGGGATGGGTAAGGCAGCTGGGGTAGGAGCACCTCATCATATGATGGATCTCTGCACGTTAGGAAAGATCATTTCCTCTCTTGTCTCTTGCATCAAGTGCTGCCACAGATTAAGAGGGGATGCCAAGGGAGGTCAGATATGCCCATGCCATGAAAAACTAATCAAAATGTTACCAGTATTTTCAGTTCCATCATAACAAGCAAATAATTGCATTTAGAGTTCATATCAAGGGGAGAGCCTGGGAGTCAGCATTAGGGAGGCTCATCTGGGCAAATACATGGAAGTACATGAAAGAGAAACAGAAAAAAAGGGTAAGTGGTACCTCAACTCTGCATAGTGGAAAGCTTCTAGATTGAACTCGAAGCTGGATGTACACTTCAAAAGGACAAATTGCCAAGGGAAGTAATTGAATTTTATAGCAGCATAAAGATGTAAGTACAAAACATGCTGATGAGCCTCCTCTGTGAAAGTTTAGGAGAAATGACATCTGGTCATGGTGACATCTTAGGCCACTGAAATGTTTCATTCCATATACCCAAGCAAACAATGGCCGCATTGGTTGGAAAGAGCTCTCTTTTCCCCAACCACTTTAGCAACAGCCAAATAACATCTCTTGCTCTGTATCTGTCTGTCTTCCTATTTTAAGCCTGGACAGACCCTACATGCATCTTTTGCTTTTTGTTGTTGTTGCTGAGGATTTGAAGAATCAGGGTGATATTCCAGTCCCTTTGTGCCCACAGCTGACTTCAATTTCCTCTCAGACACCTCTTGCTTACATTCCTATCCACAGGGTTGCTGCACTGTAGGTTGTGAGGCCCGGAAATACTGACCACTGTATCTATTTTGCAAGGATTACAACGGATACCTAGGTGCATTTGGGTTTAAATTATGAACAACTTATGCAATTCCAGTGGGAAAGCCATTTACTGTCTCTCTTTCCATTAGAATTTCTTTAAATTGGAGGGTTTATCTAATTTTTGCAAAGAAAATTAGTCCCTAAAAATCACAGGGAATTCTTACAAACTCATTGTTGCCTTCATAATAGATAATACTTGTCATATGATCTGGGAGTCCTTAGTAGGATTACTACTGTCTAATGTAGTTTTTTCAGGGTAATAGTTATTATGAAAATGATTTTGTAATTTTTTTTAAATAAAAACTTGATTCACAGTAAAAAGATGCTTTACTGTATACTGTAAAATGATATTTAAGCATTTTTACTTGACCAATAAAATCCTATTGTTTAATTGAGCCATCATTTTATATATGGTTTATTACATATATAACAATTTATAATCTAATAATAATTTATTTTAATTGTTTGGGATTACATTGAGTTTTCTTATGTCAGACAAAATATCTACAGGCTTCAACATGTGATTCAGTATATCTGAGTTACCTGTTAGAGCAAGCTGGGAAATGGATGAATTTTCAGCATTGTCTTAAAACTCTGAAAAAAGCCCTTTTGATCTCTCACAATATTTAGAGCTTGCAGCAATACACTTCTGTTCCTGTTGGCTTCCTCAATACTGACAAAACACAATACAAAGCAAAATCAACTCAGTCCATAGTGGAAGTAGTTTGTTGAACAATGCATGAGTCCCAGTGCAGCAGAAAAGTTGCATCTACTTGGTTGGCAAATGCTGAAAGAAATGGATCACATTTGCTCACCTATGTTAGATGGAGTCTGAGAGATGTTGTAAAGACAGAGAAAGTGCTGGTCTCTCATCCTGGAGATTTCATTCAAGTTTTACAGTCACAAAAATTACTGATATGAAATTTTCTTTGGATAAAAAGAATACACAGGCTCAGAGTCAATAATTTTCCCTGAGTATAATTCAGACTTCTGAAAGAGCCCTGTCCTACTCCTGGACAGTATGTCATATTCAGGCCAGACAACCTACAGTGTGAGGTGACTAATCCCCAGATAGTCACCTCCTATATCAGGGCACAGTGTAGACAAGTGGGGAAATTGCTGGATTGAGGGGTCAAGGCCAATGGTGTGAGGTTCAACAAGGCCAAGTGTCAGGTCCTACACTTCAGTCATACAACCTCATGCTCTACCACAGACTTGGGGCTGGAAAGCTGCTCAGTGGAAAAGCACCTGGGGGTGCTGGCGACAGCAGCTGAACGTGAGCCAGGGTGTGCCCAGGTGGCCAAGAAGGCCAAGGGCATCCTGGCCTGGATCAGCAATGGTGTGGCCAGCAGGAGCAGGGCAGGGATTGTCCCCTGTACTGGGCACTGGTGAGGCCACACCTCGAGTGCTGTGTCCAGTTCTGGGCCCCTCACTGCAAGGAAGACACTGAGGGGCTGGAGTGAGCCCAGAGAAGGGCAGTGGAGCTGGGGAAGGGTCTGGAGCACAAGAACTGTGAGGAGCAGCTGAGGGAGCTGGGGGTGTTTAGTCTGGAGAAAA
The DNA here is from genome assembly GCA_013399225.1 of Rhipidura dahli. Lineage (NCBI taxonomy): Eukaryota > Metazoa > Chordata > Aves > Passeriformes > Rhipiduridae > Rhipidura > Rhipidura dahli. Next base: position 67,683 of record VXAC01000507.1, read on the forward strand.
GGAGGCTCAGGGGTGACCTTATCACTCTGCACAGCTGCCTGACAGGAGTTTGTGACAGGTGGGGCTTGGCCTCTTCTCCCTGTCAGCCAGTGACAGCATGAGAGGACAAAGCCTCAAGCTGCACCACGGGAGGCTGAGGTTGGATGTGAGAAGGAATTTTGTCTTGGAAATGGGTGCTAAACATTGGAACTGCCCAGGGAGGTGGTGGAGTCACCGTCCCTGGAAGTGCCCAACACGTGACTGGACATGACACTAAGTGTCAGGATTTAGCTGACAAGATGGTGATCAGTCAAAGATTGGACTGGATGATCTTAAGGGTCTTCTCCAACCTAAATGATGAACTTATGTGTGTGGCTTGGGCTCCATATACAAAACCTCAGCACCCTTATTAAAACTACTAGCTTTGTTGAAACACCAACTGAATATGTTTGTGCAGCCTGTAAATGTAAATTAATCTGCATGTTGATCTAAGGAGGNGGTGGTGGAGTCACCGTCCCTGGAAGTGCCCAACACGTGACTGGACATGACACTAAGTGTCAGGATTTAGCTGACAAGATGGTGATCAGTCAAAGATTGGACTGGATGATCTTAAGGGTCTTCTCCAACCTAAATGATGAACTTATGTGTGTGGCTTGGGCTCCATATACAAAACCTCAGCACCCTTATTAAAACTACTAGCTTTGTTGAAACACCAACTGAATATGTTTGTGCAGCCTGTAAATGTAAATTAATCTGCATGTTGATCTAAGGAGGATGTTTTACTTCAAAAATGCCATGTTTCTATGCGTTCAGATTTTTTTTCCACAATTTTGTGTAGGTTGAAATCTCTACTATTTAAGACAGGCGTTTCCATTATTGCCAAGAGATGCTCCCAGAGTCAGACTACGGAAAATTATCTTCTAAGCCTCCTCCTGGGATAGTGTAACTTGTCCATCATTCCTTATTTCAGCCTTCGGTCACAAACAAAATATCTATAGCAGATTTGTGCTCTGCTGCCTGCAAGTGAAATCTAGACAAAGTATCGCTTCAATGGATTACATAGGTGTTGAGCTAGTTGTTTATGGGTTTTTTTTTCAAGCATGAAATAGCCACAGAGAATTTATTTTAATTACAAGCACATATTTTAATTACAAACTCATATTTTGTAAGTACTAAAGCATCCTGTAAGTCATTCTGTAACATTCTACAAGACAGGGACATAAAAAACAAAACTCATGAAACAAGTGTGTATTAAATAGCATTATCCCAGCAAGTATGACATATTCCTAGTCTTAAAGATGCATTAAGAAGGTTTCATGGACATGCTTCTTTTCTTATACAAAGACTGTAAATGGAGTAGAAAGTATTTGCCATGCATTTCATCTGTCACGAGGAAAATGCCCCAGGTCTATAGGACTTTGCTGTTCCAGAGGGGACCAACATCCCATCTACCCATACTCATCCCTGCACTGGAGGGGGGCCATGAAAGGCAATGAAGGGCAAGGTCATGCTGTATTTGATTGTCATCATCTTAGTGGGAATTCAGGCTGCAGAGTGCTTCAAGCACAGCCTGGTGCCTGCAGAGGGGAAGAGCAGAGAGCTGGATATGCACCCTTGGTAAGTTTTCTATTACTTTGTGCTCAGGCACTAAGAAGTACAGATGTATCTCACTGTGGGCTCTTCTGTTTTCTTGCTTTTAAATGATAAAAAACATTATAAAATATATTTCAGGAATTCTAGCCGTCATCAGACATTCCTTTTTCTATACAGGCTTCATTTAATTATGTCATATACTCTTACATGGGAAGAGTATGATGAATATGTATCCAATTTTGAAGCAATCTTCAGTGCAAAGTCCTCTGTCCTGCCTATTCAGGACCAGGAAAATATCACATGACACTGGGTTCCAGTTTGTACCTCACTGCAAATCCATGTCCTCTGTGCCTGAACAGATTAACAGGCCAAGAAGCAGTATCGTAAGCAACAGGTAACAAACACATTTTCACATTCATAGAATACTGAGTTGAAAAGGACCTCAGGAATCATCTGGCCAGACTTTCCTGGTAAAAGCACTGTCTATGCAAGATGACTCAGCACCCTGTTCAGATGAATCTTTAAAGTGTCCAACACTGGGGAACCCACTACTTCTCTGGGGAGATTGTCCTTATTGTGAAAAATTTTCTTTCTGTCTTACTGGAATCTCCCCAGGAGTAACTTGTACTCTTTAGCCCTCATCTTCTTCATGTGACTCCTTGGATAAAGGGAGCCTCCACCTCCTTTACACCCACTCTTCAAATATTGAATATAAATATATAATAATGTTTCATCTAAGCTTTCCTTTCTGAAGGCTGAGCAAAGCCAGCCTTCCAGGCTTTCCTCATATGGCAGGTATCCCAGGCACTGATGTTCTTTGTGGTCCTCCTCTGGATTCTCTCCAGGCAATCCACTTTTTTGTATAGAGGGAGCTAAAACTGAGCATACCAGGTTTGGCCTGCCAAGAACTAAGAGCAGGATAGTGACTTCATCTTTGCTGGAAATTCCCTTGATGCAACCCAGCATTGTGTGGCCTTTCTTTGATGCAGCACCAACTGTTCACTCATATAAAGCTTGTTTTCCTCCAGGAGAGGAGTTATACAGGAGAAGAGCTATACAGTGCTGGTAAAAACAGAATTGAAGGAAGTGTCAAGAATGTCTGCTTTTTCAGTGTTGTTATTGTCTGATTCACCTCTCCTTGTTTTATTTGTTTTTATGTCTGACCAACTTCAATTTGAGCTGAGGTTTTGCTTTTCAAATTGCATCTCTGTATGCCATCGAAATGCCCCTGTAGTTCACCATGTGTATTTGTTCTCCATCACTGGTATACTTCTTTTTTGGTTTTGAGCATGATCAGAAGTTCTCAATTAAGTCAAGGTGGTCTTCTGCTCTGCCTAATTTCCTTCCCTTTACCTTTAAGTTCTCCGCATTGCTGCTAATGTCCTGAATATACTTGAAATTCCTGCTACCATCCAGAGTGTTGTTGTACTATTCTTTCAGCGGGATCAGTGCCTTTAATCCAGAAGCATTAGTTCTTTCTGCAAGGCTCTCTCTCTGTGCACATATTAACCTAAAATTGTTTTTTTTCAGGTCTGGTTTACTGGGTAAGCCTTTTTCTGTCTGGTTTTCCTGGCCTGTGGCAGGGCAGGCAGCCACTTGCCGGCCCTGCCTGTGGCACAGAAACTGGGAGGCTCTCCCTTAATGTGACAACTTATCTTCACCCAGATGGTGGCTCCTCCTCAACAATGAAGCTTGGGGCAGGCTCCTTGGTAGCTTGAGGGGCTGAGCGGGCAAGGTATACTCCTTCAGGCTGTATATATTTGGCCTTTAACCCTCCTCAAATGCTTGCTTCTGCCTTTCCCCGCTGTGTGGGATTGCAGAATGTGACTGTTGTTCCCCCAACTGTGGCCATTTGGCTCCCTCCTCACCATGGGAGATTTGGGTACATTGTTCATCATAGTCGTGGAGCCAGGCACTGTTAGCCACCAGTGTTTCATATCCAAAAACCAACCAAACAACAACCCCCCACAAGATACAATTATTTTATATCAGGCGTTAGAAGCATGGTGCAATAGTGAGGCAAGTTCAGTAGAGAAAAAAGGAGAGCTCATAGTTTTCCTCAAGTAGCAACAAAATGGATGCCATTAGGGCTATCTTCTATGTCTGAGCTGATAATTATCATATCTACATTATCTTCTCTTAAGTTGCATTTCTTAAATGTATTACTTGGAATGAAGTTTGGAGACTCAGCATTGAGGGCAGGGACATAATTACAAAAGCTTTTTGCTGCACACGGTCAAGTATTGTGAGACTTTATATAGGCTGAGATTGGAAAAATGGTATAGATAAAAATAAGAAGGTAATAACGGAACAGCATTAGCTTCAGTAGGTTCTAGACTGAGTTCCTTCTCACCTGGCAAAGAAAATAAATTGTATATATTAGTCGATGACTTTTGAGCTCATGTGTGCTGGCAAAGCTAGCTAGTTCAGTCCCTTTTGCCAGTACACCCAGCCTACTACAGTCTGGGTTTCATCAGACTTCTGTACTGGAATTACTGTTGTGAGTCTTTCTTTTGCTAGAAATAATGCAGATTTAATTTGAAATTGTAAGAGCTTTCATTTTATGATTCATTAATATCATGAATGAACACTGAGGAGAAACAGAATTGTATTGTATGGCCTAAATATCCTTCCTGTTAGCTACCACTTTGCTACAGTTGTTGGGTTAATTCATGTCTAATCATCTAGAAAATACTTCAAAAAATTTAAATTGTTGTAAGTATGAATAAGTCCAAAACTCTCTCCTTTGCTGAAGAGAATAAAACATGCTATGGAAATGTAATATACATAATATTGGTCTATCTAATTTCCTGCCTAGAACAGTACAACTCATAAGGGTTCTGCAGTTGTTTTTTTAATCTTGCCTGAAAAGATTTAATTTGCTTTTATGTTATTTCCTTTAGCACTCCAGTCATCTAGGTAACAATTCAAATTGACACTATTTAAAACTTCTCAGTTCTTTTGTATTTTAATATATTACTCCAATGACTTTACCTACCTTTTCTCCCCATGTGAAAAGAGAAAAGTACATGTCCCTTAATTTTTTCCATTGGGCTTACTACAATAAATATGAGAATTATGCTTTATGTTAATTAGCATGCATAAATCCATTAAATGAACATAAGACCTGGTGAGAGGTTATGGTATCATTTGTATAAACCTCAAGTACAGTTGGGGTGTAAGGCTGGCAGTGTACACCCTGGAGCATATTATTGCTTTTATAAGAATCACATGTCTTTCTCTGGCTTTGGTAATGGACTCCAACCTGTGCAGATGTGGTTGTGTAATTACACATCTGAGAATCCTCATTAACTAATCGGGATTGTCACAGCCCAGCAAGTCATGCATGTTGGGCAATTAATCCTATCAAGAACAGCTCTCCTTAGGCAACAAATAGGATCATCAAAACAGTCATAGATAATTATCAAAATTATTCTAAAATGTACAACCAAGAGAAGAAAAACAAAATCAACACTAACAGAAAGAGTATATGACATTTGCTGGTTCCATGCCTTCTTTCTTGTGTATTTCATTGTCTTGGTAGTAAAAGATTCTCTCACTGAAATCATCACAGTGTCAGTGCTCAGCTGATAAATTGGTGGCAAACAGTCTCTCTGAACTGTAAAATAAGGACAGAAAATCTTTGATTCAAATGAGTTAAAAAGACATTGCTTTTTTTACACCATTTTCTATGGTGTAAAAAACAAACATTGCCTATGTTTGTATTTCTCTTCCAAACACAAGCTGTAGCAGTATTTTCTTGTCATTTGTATTCCTGCATCAAAGTATTTTATGTTCTAACTGGTGATGGAAAATAATAATAAAATGTGTGGTTAAAGCAGGTGTTGTTTGTAGTGTTTATATAAACACATTAGCACTCTTTTGACACAGCATGACCTGAACAAGTAGTTCATCCTACTAGTAACAGAGAAACAATAACTGAGCGTGCCAGAGCCGAGTTCATTCAGATACTGCAAAATTAACACCAGATTATGAATACGCTTGCCACTGGTAATTAATCGTGAAAATTGCTGGAGGAGTTCCCCTACTGTGAGGGATATTGGCAGAAGTATTTACTGCTAATAGGCCTTGTTTAAGCTTTTTTTTTCCACCCCCTTAGAGACAAAACTTGTAATAGACTGCACAAGAACTGGTAGATTATTACATATTCCTTTGGTCTTTTTCTTTTTACCATTTCTGAATATCATCAATGTTTTCCTTACTGTTATTAGAAATGTACATTGTGTACATTCAGACCATTAAACTGTTCCTTACAAGGAGGATAATTTCACAGTCTAGATACTGTTTTCCTATATTCCACAGTGATCTAACATTACCCCATATTTTGCAGCAGTAATTTAGGGACATCACAAGAAGAATTTTTGTATTTCAAATAACATACAAGCTTTTATAACCTTAGGTAGTGGTTACATGATCTACAAAATCTTTGATGTGCCTATCATTTTAAGCAATTTTCCTTATCTATGCCTTTTATTATGTGCTTTTAAAGTGTAAAAAATAACCAATATGTTTTCAATCTACTATGTTTTTAAATGCAATATAGGTAAATGAGCATGACTATATTAACTAATCAAAAATGAGTATTAAATAGATTAACTTGTAGTAGGTCACACACACTCCTCTACATTATTCTAAAACAGTTTATATGATGTAAACATATTACATATTTCCTCGTTTAGTAAGGAATGGAAAAAATATATCTGTCATGACTAGGTTTTAGCAGGTGTGGTTTTGGGTAGAAACAAAAATCAGTTTCTTAGTGAAATTAATGAGGGATTTTCTACTAAGAATAATCAAAGTGGGGTTGAGCCCCATATCTGTTAAAATTTTATTATTATACAGTATGGAGGTTATGGAGGCATTTATTGCTGATTTTATGATGAATAGTAACAATTCTTGGCCCAAGTCTCTATATAACACATTCTTTGGGCAATAATTACAACAATTTGATTTTATAAGACTTTTAAGACAGATCTTTTTCCAAAAATGTTTAACTATTTCTTTTGAGAACTTGTTAAATGTTTTTCCATTGATTTTAATGGGAATGAATCTTTATGTCTTCAATATTCAGCATGCAAGCATTAGATCTAGATTTCTTTATTAAAGATTGGTCTTTTTTTTCTTTTCAAAACTGTTCATAATCTGGACTTCATTTCCTTAATTGGGTTTTTGCCTTATAAAACATATGCTTACACATCGTCCTTCCCTTTCTGAGTCCTGTCAGTCTAAACAAAATCACAGCCTTATATTTTTCTGTGCGTAAGGTGTATATTTTATGGCCTATATTTAAGCCCAGAGCAGATTATGGAGACAATGTGGACAGTAGACACACCACCTTAGAATTCAACCTCTCATACTGAGAATTTTCCTTTTAATTGAATTTTTAGTCTTCTTTGTGGCTTTGAGTGTTTCAAATAAATTGAGGTCCTCTTGTTAACTTTTTTTTTTTAATTTATCTTGTTCATCTAAACAGAATGTGTGACTGGCACATTTCAGTGGGAAAATCACAGAGTCGAAAGTAGGCCACGTTGCTCTGAACACCTACACATCATTTTGAAGATGCCTTGCAAATATTTGTTGATGATAACACACTGTATAACCTTCCCTCTGTCTTTCCCTCAAATTCTCTGAGGCATTTTTTTTTCTGTAGCTGATCCCTCAGGCGGCAAGAAACAACATCTAACAATTAGTAGCTGTCACATTGTTCCTACAGAGAACCATAAAATATTGCAGAGGTTAAACTGTCTCAAGCTTATTTTCAGAGTAACAATTCTGGTCATTTATGCTTCTAAGATGAAAGTTTTATATAACTTAAAATTTTTATATTAAATTAGTTGTAGTACCAAACCATGTTGTTTTTCACTCATGTAAAAAACACTAACTTTCATTCAGCAAATTAATTCTAATCTGAGTCAGAGTACAATTGTAGTTTTAGGTAAATGAAGGTTCAAAGCAAGAAAAAGGTCTTCAAATAAGAACTCCTTTCTTAGTTATCACAACAGCTGTCTAGTATTAGCATTTTTATCCTCTGAGAATGGAAATGTTCAAGGCTTTACACACTGCTTTCATAAAGACAGTCATATTGTTCAGAGTGTCCTTTGTGTCCTTCCAACTTCATTATCCATTTAATGTAACACTTTTGTTTTAATAATTGTTTACAAAATGCTTTTCATATTATTCAAATAATAATGAATTTTTAAAAAATTAGGCCTTGTGTTGCAAAGGACATCTGAGGTCAGGTACCCTAATTCACAATGAATAATAATTAATCCATGTCACTTTTTGTTCTATATGGCATGAAAAGACATGTCCAACTGCTGGTATTATAAAAACATGTTTATTAAGGTAATAGATGTTATTAATCATTTATACTCTTATGGGTCTTAACGGCTTCCTTTCTCAAAAATCTTTATAAATTGACATTACCAATAATTTCCTTTTGGTTTTTTTAGCCTTAAAAATGTCTCCATTTGTATGACAAGGAAGCTGTGTTTTTGATTGCACAAGTAATGTTGCTGTAATTCAATTAAGTAAATGATTATTTTAATTATTCCAATTAAACTATTGAACTTCAACACATCTCAAAATTTGCTGATATATTGTGTTAAGAAAAACAATGAAGAAATGTCTCCAGATCCTCATTGTAGGAATCAAAAAATATGTTTTATTTATATAATCAGAAAATCCTTGATTTATAAAGAAAAAAGATGGAGTCAAGTGTATTTCCACAGGGCTGTGGCCAAATTCACTGTAAGCCATGTCCACAATGGCAGTATAACACAAAACCAGTAAATAAAATTAATGACTTTCATGTAACAGAATTGTGCATATCCAAACCCAAAAACTTTTGCATACATGTATGAGCCAGTTTGTAGAGGGCTTTCTCTTCATCAAAAGGAATATTTTTTCTTTTCTGAAGCTCTCCTTTGAAGAGAGAAAACTAAAGTCATATGTGTTATATTCTGTATGGACTGCATTGGACCCTGGAGACCTTGAGAGGGATCTGCATCTCTCAGATGAACGCTTTTCAGCTTCCTGTAAGACAAATAGTTCTGCACATGTGAAATGTTAGTGTATCCACATGCAAGTAAACAAAAAATATCCAGTCATAACGAGATGATTTAATCATGCTGGATCAGGGTCTCAGGGTCCTTCATGCAGCAATCTGCACTCCTCATTTGCTAACACTGCATGAGGACATACACCACCCTTGAAAAGAAAGTCAAGTTTTAACAAAGACCTTGGAATTTCCTGGCAGTCATATCATGCTTACTCCTAGCATTACTTACGCACAGTGTTGCCTATTATGACCTAATCTTTTTAAAATCCAAAGAGGACTAAATATTTTCAGCACACCAAGCAACAAATAAGAAAAAGTGGCTGAAAATTACTGATTTATCATCTAAGTACTTTTTTACATTACTCTGAAGGAACTATTACGAACCATCTTGACCAGAAGCCGTTTTTAAAAAGTGTGCCTTTCTATGCATGTTTACAACAGACTGTGTAATTACAGCACATGGGGTAAATAGTATATTTTTTTTTAAACTAGTATGCATACCAAAACACATGTTTACCTCAAAAACTGTAGTAGTTTAGAAGCAGTTATTGTAGTCCATCAGGTGAATAGCACACATTTCCTAAATGCTGCACAAATGTGTGTTATTATGCAGTACGTGTGTCATGATATAATAAACGGCAGTGGCTTTGAAAACCAAACTCTTCTGTTCTGTTAATAATTCTAAAAATTCATGACATCACATTTGTATTTCACCTAGTTAGGAATAAAACAACAACAAAAAAAAAAAAAGCAAGGTACAAAGGCAACTCAGAAGCAACAATTAAATCTCCCTCCCCTCCAGCTCCCCAAAAAATCATTACAGGTTTAATTTTTATCTTTCATCATTTCAGAGCCATTTCAGGTGAAAGAGAAAAATCTACTCAATGTGGTAAGAAAGGGAGTAAAAAGTTTAATTTTGTGTGTAACTAATGTCCTATTTCCATTTGCTGGAGAGAAAGAATAGAGTTTGCTTAGCCTTGACATCAAGATTTCTTTATCAAGTATTCTCTGCTATGATACATATTCTGTCTTCTTACACTTGTATGGTATGTGCTGGAAGTATCATAGATATTGTTCTGGCTATGGGCCATGCAGAACTGAAATAGCACTTAAGCAGAATATATGAAATATACTAAGACATACAGGAAAACTTTCATTAAAAAAGCCCCTCAAAACAAAAGCAATTAAAGGATTGAAAAGAAACAGCTTATAAGAGAGATAAGAAAATAACAACCCAAAATTTAAAAATGGGTTCTGAGGGTTTAAGGGTATAATGCACCACAAGAATGAAGGTCAAATATCCTTTTCCCCTCCTTGCCTTCCAAATAAATCAAGTGGTCCCAGAATCTTTGCTTACAAATCCTAGAGCAAAAATGGTATAAATTCCTGGACGTATCCTAGTACAAGAGGAAAAGAGGAGACAAGAACAAGGCTGAAAATATAAAGCAAAGTCATCCAATCTCAGCATACATGGACAAAAACTGGTATTTGAGACACACTCCACATTTTGTGGATCACCCATTCCTCCTCTTCCTGCCCTGAGAAGATGTCACTTGCCTTCTATAATCCCTGTCCCATAATGATGTCCTTGCCAAGCAACCAGTTTAACTCTCTCCCCTCCACGCAGATGCAGGAGCCAGAGTTCCCTTGCATCATCACCCTCTTGTGCCCCGTAAAAAAAGAGTGTAGCTGTAATCCTGGTGGGTTACCCCAGCTCAGATATGGGAGCTAGATCATGTAGGTTGTGGGTTTGGTTTTACCTTTCCCCTTTGGAATAACTCTCCCAAAATCTTGAATCTCCTTTAGTTCATCCAAGCACCTGGGTGAGCAAAGAAGTACAAGTATAGTTCAATATTGATCCAGGTGGGCAGGAGGTGAATTTACACAGTCCAGATTATGTTATCACCTTAATAAGTGATACCAGCTACTATAGTAGAAGGAGTATAGTTTAAAAGTCACAAAAGATTTAGCTCTTGGACTATCCCTTGTAAGGAGGGTGCTGTAGTCATACTGAAGTGATTCTTGACAGATCCCTGTTTACCTATACATGATTTTTTCCTTTGCTTAAAGACCACCTCCATGACTGTAGAAGTATGGAAACAAAATATGATTGCAGAAGCTGTGGGTGAATCAGGATTTACTTGACTCAGATGGATTTCTGTTTATAGACCCAATAGAGGAAAAAATGAAATAATACATCCAACCCTATTAATTCTTTTAATTCATTATTGCAACTAATTTGTGATAGTAGGTGACAATTTCAGCAGAATTTCTAAGAGTGCACAGAACACAAATTTTCTTTTAGTCTGAAAGATAAAATCCTCTGGATGAGTCTGAATTTCATTTCCTGGGTAACCTGATTTCTACTTTGTAACCTGGAGAAAAATGGTACTTGCTCATTGAAAGACATATTTCCATTTTGAGATGGAGTCAGACATGAGCCAATATATTCAGTATATTATTAAAGGGTGATATAAGTGAAAATATTTCCATTTCATTAACAAGAATTCTAGGAAAATGAAAGTTTTTTATCTGGGCAATCAATTAAACAAAAATTTAATTACCTAATTTGTATTGTTCACTAGTTGAAAATTTTCACTTTCAGGGCAGCACTTAAATGCCTCAAAATACCAGAATGAACCATATCAACATAGTTAATAGATGGTAGGAAACTTAGGTTAATTTTCAAAATTTTTTATATCTTGTCCTGATTTCAGAGTAAAACAATTATAATTGACTGGGAAAATTATTTTGCTGCATTCTTTAGAGATTCTTTTCAATGTACTGCTGAATTACACATACTGCTGCCTTTCACCAGTGCTTTCACAATAAGGAGTATGGCTAGACGCCAAGTTTTGTTTACACCAAAGTGAACTTAAATTCATTTATTAAATTTGTTAGTAAATCTTTTTATGTTGAGGATAAAAATTCTGTGTTTCCCATTTGTGTGTTTGTTATATTGGAGTTTTGAGAACAGTCACCAAAACTCTGCTTCCTGGAGAAGCCCAGGGAAACGAATGCCCTGCAATTTTTGATGGTGAGCAAAAAATTTTCCTTTTGAACTGAAAAGCTTTTCTGGCTTTTCCAGAATAGTAGGTCTGAGAAGAAAAGCCCATTATTTTTTTACATTTATAAATGTAAAATTATTTTTTGTGTACTTTCACATTTATTCTTATTTAGATCAGCATTCATTTTTTAAATGTGCACAAAGAGGTTATCCAATGAAAACATGACACAACTCTGCAAACAGCAATTCCCCTGCTTGCAGGAATCCTTTGGTATTTTAGCCCCAGTGATGGAGGAAAAGCAGTTTGTTATGAGTGCTAAATTGCTTTTTTCTTTTCACATGTAGTAGCACTTAAGTGTCATGTTAAGCCCGAGGCAGGAAGGACTTTAAATGACCTGTTCTGACTGGAATTGTGTTTACTGTACTTTTTTCAAAATGCAGTGCAGGATCCCTTTCCTTATCAGTCCCCAAAGTCTAACAGCTTGCAGACTCAAATTTCCCCTTCCAGGCAATGTTGGATTTGTCTGTTGTTTTTCACAGCAAAGAGTTTCATGAATTCTGCAGTTTGGATATCTGCCTTGTATTACCCAGTGCCACCCTCTGGGCTAGGAATCAACATTTTCCAGCTCCCAGAAATTGCCCAAAAGGCTGCTAGAAGCACTGCACATTGAGATGTGTAGGTACACAGCCTTCTAACTGTTCACATTGGGAATTCTGGCACAGAATTTGTGGAAGCACTCTCTGTTGGCCTAAACCAGTGAACAATTAAGCAGTGTCTGTAGGGAGTGATTGCCCTTGGCATTTGTGACTGCAGGTGTGGCGTGCAGGCTTTGCTCATTCAAACCTTCACTGCATCCATATGGCAGAAGAGCTTTATAAACATAATGAATGTAGGAAAATCTCTCAGGAAAGAGACTCTCTACGCTGCTGCTCTTCCCAGTCACAGTTCTCTTCTGGATTTCCTCCATCCAGACCGAACCTTGTGTTTTCCTAGCCTGCCTTACACCTGTAAAAGCTAGACAATATCACCACATCCCCTCTTCTTCTCAAAAATATGACTCCCAGAAATGAATTATTCCTTGAAGAAACCCTCTGCACTCCTTTTGCTATGTCTTAGAAACATCTCACAGACTTGTGTTTGTACTGTTCCTTCACTGCCTATAGGTTTTAAATTCCTGACAAAGAAAGCTTATTTTGCCTCATTTTGTGCTGCCTACAGTGTTTGGTACACCAGGGTGTTACTGGCATACTCACAGTGTAAAAGGCAAGAAATAGGTGTTGCTGCATTTTCTTGGGTTATGCTTTATTTTTTTCTAATACAGGTAACTCTCTTGGACTGACACACATATAATACGTGCGTGCAGCTTGGTTTCTTGTTGATCATCAGCACTGGCCTCAGTGGCAGCACTCCTGCATGACAAAAGGAAGGACAATAGCTCTATGACATCTCTTATCAGCAATGGGCTGGTGATGCCACAGTAACTCTCTGAAATATTTGTATTCCCAACTCATCAGCTTCAGAGGAACTCAAAATCACTTACCATTCCTCAAGTGTACCTCCCCCTTGTGGTTTTGCTTCTGTCTTTTACCTAGATGTTGTACGTTCCTTAGGAACTGCAAAGAAGTATGTGAGCTACAGTGGTAAAATGTGTCAGAAACTGCGTGGATTGAAGCACACACCGGAGAAGAGAAGCCCAGCAGAGGAACTCGTGTTTCTCAGGGGCTTTGTTGATCAGAGCTAGTGCAAAACAAATGCAGGGACAGACTGCTAACCATCATCACACAGTATGATGAGATCCAAAGGTATGGGAGAGAAAGTAAGAACCAGCATGTACCTTCCAGACAGGAAAAAACCCAGGTATGCCATAAGTGGGATTTCCTATGACTCAGTTTTGTCTTTTCTGAAATATGCCTCTGGATGAATCAAATGTGAATATTTGTGGTGCTAGAATAAAGCAGAATACATTCATGTCTGAACTTCAGACTGGTTTCCTTCATTAGTAAAAGGACACCTAAAATGAAAACAGGGATTAGCTAAATTAATCCTGACTTTTTTGACTTTCATTCCTAATAAAAGTTTTTTAAAAAATTAAATATACTTAAAAAATAATGAAGTAAACACCAAACATGTACAGTTGGCTGAATCACACTACATATGGTGCCACAATAGCTGCTCTGTTTCACTGATGGTCACTGAATATTTACTTTTCTTTTTGAAGAAAAAATAACATTTTCAGATTATTTTAGGACTGAAATAGTTTGCCTTTAAAAGCAAAACTAAAACCCTCTATAACTGAAACAAATAATAGTGAAAAGTTTAGAATTTTTAAATTTTTTCTGGTTTTAAAGAATATTTGAACAGCATGTTGTCAATAATGGAAATCATTTTATTATTAAGATATCAGATGATAAAACCATAATTTTTTTAATCAGGGATCAGGAGCATTACCACTTTAAAAAGTCAAGGTCATTAAAAAAAATTCCTTGTGTAAGTCCTCCTAAAGAGGGCTATACAGTACTTATCTGTAATGCAAACATTATTTTTATTTTATGAGTCCTAAAATTAAATTAGGTACACAAAACATATTAGGATGAACAGGTAACATTAAAACAAGCTTTAAATTAATTTCCTTTTTTTCCTGTGTACTTTAATATAGGAAAGGAAACTCTTTCAATCAAATGTCATGCTTTTAAAAGGTGGTCGGAAGGAATTTTCTTTTGAAGTTGAATACCTGCATTCTTCCCAATGAAAATATCTCCAGAACACCAGAGTTAAGTTATAGAATAGAACAAAGAGAGTTATTGCTCTAATGAAGGAATAAAGATAAAGTTAACATACAATTTAACTGACTTGGGAAGTTATCTGAAGTGCACAGGAGAAAGCCTCCTATAAATAAATTACTTAAGAGATTCAAAAAAAAAAAAGAAAGAAAGAGTAGAAGTTTATATCCTAAAGTAAAATTAATCCATTACTCTTGTTGAGACCCAAATATTGAAATATTTACCTGCATATTTTCCTTAAAATTTTGAAAATAATTCCAGACTTTTATATATAGAAGTGAGTGAACACAGTTCTTTGAATGATTTGTTGCTCCGTTATATAGGCAGAGATTAATGAACCAAATATAAACTCCAATTTTATCTTTTTCTTTTAGCTGTTGCTAAATTCAAAGGCTTTATAAAGTACTGTGTGTTTTTAAGAATAGATGGCAATCATGGCAGGTCAATGGGATCAAATTTTGAAAAATATTAGAATATCACTGCTGTTCTGGTATCACTCCCTCATTTCTTGCTTTCCACAAAAAATCTAGACATGCCTGGAGAAAATTAAGGAAATGGAAGAAAAATTTGAGAAGGCAAGGCAAGGCAAGGCAAGAAAGGCTAGGAAAACCAACCACAAATCCCCTGAAACACTAACTTATTGTGGCTTCAATTAATCTCAACAGTTATTCCTTTGTCACAATGATATTTTTCCATTCCACAGAAGTTGCACTGCTGAAAGGCTAAAGGAATATCATGATGTATCAGGTTATTTTTCTGTTATATATATATTTT
>VXAC01000514.1:0-22268 GCA_013399225.1 Rhipidura dahli
CAGAGCCTGCACCTCTTCGCTGTACCTCCGAATTGTGTCTGTATTTATTGTATCTATTACCACTGTTCTCTGCAGAAGCCTTAGAGCTGCTCGATGATGGAGGCCTTTGAAGGAGGATTTGGCTGAATGGATGTGCATGGGTTTCACTTGGGGAAAAGTTTAGAAACAATTCTATATTTATTTATTTATTTAAATCACTTTATTGTTGAATAATTCTATTTGATAATATATTTCCTTTGTTTTGGTCATAATAATTAGTTGTCATAATTCCAAACTTGAAAAATGTTACAATAGAATTTTTCTGGAGGGGAATATATGTATTAGTCAGGAATTATGCATTTTTGTTATTACTCTTATGAAAATGTATTATGTTGCACTGCAACATATATGCAATATATGGTATGTGTTTTATGTTGGATACATAATACAGTATAACTTAACAATAATACATAAGAGTATATTTTAATCTGTATCTTACGAGTTGTAATGGCATATATCATGTAATAAGAGTTATATATAGAACAATATATATATTATAGCTATATATTGTTATATACTGTTATATATATAACAATAAATATATAATAGATATAAATCTAGGAGTTGTTAGAAACTGTTACTATAATTTCAGTATTCGGATAGAAGTTATGATACTTTTTGCTTTTAATCATGTATTTCAATAAAGTTGTCGTTTACATAATATTTCATCTGTGACGTGTCATGTGTCTGTGCCAAGCCTGGAACCCTAGGGCCGCGCTGGCCCTGGGCCGTCCCTGCCGGGCTGAGGGCAGACGCTTCAGTCTGTGCCGCCATAGCTCCTCCCCGTCCCTGCCGGGCTGAGGGGCCGGTGCCGCCATGGCTCCTCCCCGTCCCTGCCGGGCTGAGGGGCCGGTGCCGCCATGGCTCCTCCCCGTCCCTGCCGGGCTGAGGGGCCGGTGCCGCCATGGCTCCTCCCCGTCCCTGCCGGGCTGAGGGGCCGGTGCCGCCATGGCTCCTCCCCGTCCCTGCCGGGCTGAGGGGCCGGTGCCGCCATGGCTCCTNTCCCTGCCAGGCTGAGGGCAGCGGCTTCAGCCGGTGCCGCCATGGCTCCTCCCCGTCCCTGCCAGGCTGAGGGCAGCGGCTTCAGTCGCAGGCTCAGGGCGGAGCGGTCGGCCCGATGGCAGCCGTGTTTCTGGTTACGCTGTACGAGTATTCGCCGCTGTTTTACATCGCCCTGGTGTCCGTCTGCTTCCTCGTCACCAGCGCGCTCGTCCTCGGCTGGTCAGTGCTCTGGGGCCGGTGGGACTCCGGCTGAGGGGGCCTGGGCTGTGCTGGTGGGCGGGGGGCAAGGCCAGGCCCATGGCAGGGGCTTGGAACGGTCACTTCCAACCCAAACCCTCCTCGGCTTCTAAACGGGCAATAAAAATAATTTAAAAAATAAATTATACGTATTTATGTTAAGCTTGTTCCTCTTTTAGTAATGGCGAAGTGTTTTCTGAATGTTTCTCGTAATATCATTCATAATATTGGCAGACAGTGCGGTTTTATTTACTGTGTGTTTGTGTCGATGGAATGGAGCGGAGCTGGGGAAGGGTCTGGAGCCCCAGGAGCGGCTGAGGGAGCTGGGAAAGGGGCTCAGCCTGGAGCAAAGGAGGCTCGGGGGGTACCCTGTGGCTCTGCACCACTCCCTGGGTGCAGCCAGGGTCTTTTCCAACTTAAATGTTTCTGTGAATCATTGAACTGGTCTCCTGAAGTGTCTCGAGGGGTGGTGAGTGAAAGAGCTTCTGCTTGTGCTTGAGAGGATGCAGCCAAGATGCCGCTGTTGCCTTTTCCAGAAACAGCTCCTGGAACGCAGGAGGGTCTGTCAGTGTAAATACTGGTACTTGCCAAGTGTGGAGTATTGACTGGCAATCAAAATCCTTCATGTAGGAATTGTGGCTACACCAGACTTGTGTGGCTTCTGGTGGAAATAAAACTCGAGTTGTTGAACTTCCTCTCATTGGTTTCACTTTAATATCTGTAAAGTGCTGTGCTTTGTGTTTTGCAGCCTGTGAATTGCAAGTGTTTGAGCTGTAGCGGTTTCTTCTCAGCAGCATCTAAATCTCCTGCTTGGCTTTTCCTTTCATGCAAAGGCTTTTTCTTGTTTCTGGTGCTTTGTTGGCTGCCACTAGCTCACACACGGTTCCTGCATTGCTGTTGATCTTTTAGAGGTGCTTTGTGAGGAGTCTGTGTTCTTGTTTTGCAGTTCCTCCCCTGGTGCTGGGTGTCAGTGGAGGCAACTAGGGTTTTTTTGTGTCGGGATGGAGTTCCACCTCATTATTTACTTGGCGGCAGAAGTAGTTGAATTCCCTTTTATAAGTTTCAGTGTCCCACTGCACTGATTGTATTAAATTACTGTCCACACTTCTGCACTTCATCAGTTCTTTAAAAAAAAAAAATCTTTCAAAGTCGATGGTACTCGTGAGAAAGGTATTTTTTAAAAAAGGGTGATACTGAGCCATGATTTAGATAAGTCTTCCATCATATTGATCCCTAACCAGCAATCCTTTTGCCAGTTGAATCATTATTTATCTACTTGTAATAAATGCTGGCAATCCCCTGCTCGAAAAGGCCTGAAATAGATGTCTACTACAAGATCCTTACATGTGTGCACCTGTCCCCCGGTGTCTTTTGGGTACAGAGCGCGTAGAGGACTGTCCAGAGGCATTTCTTTTTCAGGATCAGGGATTCCAGTTGCACCTGCACCAGGTGTTATTGCAGTTTATGGAGATATATGCATTTTCTTTCTTCAAACTGGAGTGTTAAGAGCCTGTTAATCAAGGAGGAGCCGTAGCCAGAAGCTCAGCACATACAAGCAGGCGAATGTGTGGGCAGCTGCTCTGAGGTATTTCTTGCTCACTTGGAATTCTTCCTTACCCTGGCCATGACCGGGAGCCTCCAGGTGATTTCCGTGTGCCTGCAGCTGCAGTTACAGCTCAAGTGCTCCTGAACTTGCTCAGGAAATCAGCTCAAATCCTTCATTTGCCACACAGGGCATTGTAAATGCAAATAGTGTCACAGGAGCACAGAACACCTGATCTGTTGCTGCAGTGGCATTTGGGCTCCCCCATAATTTTCGGCATTAATTTGTGTAATGATGTGTTTGTGGTGGTGTCAGTCAGCTTGAAAAACACCAACTGCTCAGGAATGCTCATATTCTCATTTGTCAAGCCTTGCAGTTATGGGAGGAGTGTCTGTTCCAATGCCTAGCCCTGGATACCTGTGGCTCTGCTCACAGTCCAAGTAGGTTAATGCACAGGCAGCTTCCAGAGCCAGCCCTACAGGTGCCCTGGGCACAGAGGTGAAGTGGAATTTAGATCACCTGATTACCTGGCCATTGTATTTTTAGCTGGAGGGGAATGCTCCTGTTAGGAGGAGCTGAAGGCTCAGTGCCTGTTGGAGGTCTGGCTCTGTGGAAACATTAATTCATTAACTAAACCCTTGGGAGTTCCTGCCATTTCTAAGCTATCACTGCTCTGAAGAAATTAATGTTCTCCTCTACCAGCTGGTGATCTGGACTGTTAGATCACAAAATAAAAACTGTATCTTTATTCCCAAAATAAAACCTGTATCTTTATTCATCCTTCCTACACTGAATATTACCGTAAAATTTACAGAAAAGTGCACCTTTCTGTGGAACAGAAGGGCCTCCGTGCCCTCAGCTGCTACTAAAACTGTACCAGAAGCTCTTTTATCTTGCTGCTTTTCAGGAGGATTATACTGTTGCTTTCAACCAACAAAGAAAGTTTCCAAGGAAAGAGTTTTTCCTTCACAATCAGGCAGATTTTGGTATAAAACAGGAGGCAACTTTATGCGTGGCAGCAGAGATTGGCTCTGTTGAGATTTAGAAATTGAAGAAGGGTGCTGCATCTGGTTTCTTTGTGAGATGTTTAACTGGGGTATTCCCCTACAGCCCCAGGAAACACCCTCACTGAGGGTGTTCTCACTTGTAGCTGACAGATTTGACCCTCTGTGTGCACAAATCAAGGATGGCCAAGAGCCTTTCATGATGCCACTGATCAAACGCAAATGTTTCCGTGAAAGGAGTGGCTTTAAACGGACAGAGAGCAGGTAGAGGTGGGGTATTATGAAGAAATTCTTGGCTGTGATGGAGCTGAGGCCATGGCACAGGTTCCCCGGAGAAGCTGTGGCTGCCCCATTCCTCGAAGAGTTCCGGGCCACGTTGAATGTGGCTTGGAGCAACCTGCTGTAGCGCAAAGTGTCCCTGCTCACGGGAGGAGGCTGAGATGGGACTCAGTTCTGCAGGACTCACGTAGGAGGAAATGCTGGCCTTACCCTTCACCACTAGAGGGCACTGACCGCTCTCATTAATGTTATTCTTTTACTGGAAACCCAGTATTCCTCCTTTAAAGATTCCCTGGATCTCTGAGAAGATTCCTGCCTTCTGACAAAAAGCTGAAGTAAGATTGGCAGGATATGTTATCCATGCATCCTAGCAGATACTGTGGAAAGCCATGCTATCTCTATTTGTTGTGCTGCTTGCTATTTAGAAAAGAGAAATCAAATGTGTCAACACTAACACTGAACACACTTGTTCTTCTTATTTAATGTCTCCTAGGTTTGGTTTGGGTGTTCCTGTTATTCTGAGGAACTCGGAAGAGGCAGAATCCAGCACAAGGGTATTGAAAAAGCGGATGAGACAAGTGAAGAATCCTTTTGGGTTGGAGATCCCTAATCCTGCTGCAGCTTCAGTAACAAGTCAGTGGATTTCTGATGTGATTTTTGTCAGTTTGAGTTCCTGAACTTGGTGCTTTCCATTTTCTGCCTAGAATCCTAGGATGGTTTGGGTTGCAGGGGACCATAAAGATCATCATTCTTGCTGTTATCCTTTTTCTTTATCATAATTCCTCAGAAATACACTTGTATTCCAACAGAAATAAGCTTTGCACAGTTTATAAACGTGGTGTTTTTAAAAGTGAAGTGTTTGGATATGTAGGTACAGTTTAATTCTCATTAATGGAACACTTCCTGCTATTACAGATCTTTAAGTAATTGAAACATTTGCAAATTACCAGCCACTGTGGGCGTTTCTATAAATTTCATGGAATTGTAGAATTGTAGAGAATTCATTATGGAATATGTGCCACCCACTTAAATCTAAGCCCAGATCTTCAGCAGTATTTGGAAGGGCACTATTTTTAATAAACAGATAAAGAAATCATCGCCCTCTTTTTCTATCTGTGCATCAATGGAAACTGAATTTAAATATCTGTTTGGATCAGAGTTCAAGCCATCCCTTACATCCCTGGAATCATCCACACAGGAAGTGGAATTCATGGCTTCCTGCATCACTGGGGAGCAGTGAGCAAGACCGAGCATCTTCCACCCACATGGATGTGGGGCTTTCCAATGCTTGAGGAAGGGCTGCAGCAGATTTCCCCCCTCCCTAAACATAAACCCCCCAACACAACAAATCCAACAATTCAGTCTTCAGGTAACTGAGATTTTTCAGGATCTTTGAGAACTCCTGCTCCTGTTTGTGCAGGAAGTATTTAGAAGTTGACAGGTTTTTGGAAAAAGAATGGAAAGCGTAGATCCCCTTTTGCTCCTCCCTCTGCATGATCAAGAGCCTTATTCTTTGAGATCACTGAGAGTTTTGTAGATGAGTGATCCATTTAATACCATTATCTCAGGAGCAAATGGACTTTGGGCTAAAGCTTGTGCTCTCGGATCTGCCAGTGAGTGTGTGAAGTGTTACCAGAAGTTAAAATTTACCCTTCATAAAATGCACGTGGTATTTTTGTGAGCTTAATCAGCTGTTTTATCTCCTCACACCCACTTCCTCTCCCCACTGACTTCCATAAACACTAAGCTGAATCTAAATTGATAGAAGATTTGTTAATAATGATAAATAATTTTTGTTATTTTATAATGTTTATAATTTTAGGGGTGGCCTTATTGCAGCCTTTCAGTACCTGAAGGGAGCCTAAAAGAAAGATGAAGAGAGACTTTTACAAGGGCCTGGAGTGACAGGACAAGGGGGATGGCTTCCCACTGCCAGAGGGCAGGGTTAGATGGAGTATTGGGAAGGAATTCCTGGCTGTGAGGGTGGGAAGGCCCTGCAACAGGTTGCCCAGAGAAGCTGGGGCTGCCCCTGGATCTCTGGAAGTGTCCAAGGCCAGGTTGGACAGGGCTTGGAGCAGCCTGGGATAGTGGAAGGTGTCCCTGCCCATGGCAGGGGGTGGAACTGGATGATCTTTAAGGTCCCTTCCAACCCAAACCCATCTACAGTTTTTTGGTTCTATGATAAAAATCTGTGACACTGAAGTTGTTTTCTGCTTGTTGCTCTTTAAGCAGTTACACTTAGCAATTCCAGGATTCCTGCATGTGGCAAGTTAATGAAATCCTCCTCCTCTTTCTCTAAGGGGGTGTAACACTGACACCTGACTGTCTGGAGGACTGTGTCCTTACCTGCTACTGGGGCTGCAACGTCCAGAAACTCCACGAAGCGCTGCAGAAACATGTCTACTGCTTCAGAATAAAGACTCCTCAGGCATTAGAGGATGCTCTCTACGATGAATACCTCTACAAACAACAGCACTTGTATCCTTTTTTTGAATTGTTTTGACAAAATATGTTAATTTTTTTGGCACGGGGAGTGTTGAGGCTGGTGAACATGCCATGGGTTTTGGCACAACTCGTTTATGAGCAAACACGATGACAAATATTCTTCATGCAAACGTCACATTTGTCTGCAATTGCAGCCACTGATTGTTTTCCTTGACACAGACAAAGCATTAAAAAAAATGACAAGGCAGAGAAATATTGTCAGTTACCAGAAGATGCTCAAGTTGTGGATTTTGGCCCTGTGCCTAGAGCTCGCTATCCCTTGGTAGCGTTGCTGACGTTAGCAGATGAAGAAGACAGAGAAATATATGATATTGTAAGTAATAGCAGAGTATATTTCAGGGTCACTGTTTAGGGTCTGAATGCTTCAGGAGAGAGGCTTCAATAAAGCAGCATCACTTTCCTGTTCCCTACAAATTGATCCTTCACTTGCTTATTTTCTAAAATAAAGCAGTTCAGAGCTTTAACTTCCAAACCTCAATCTTTGAAGAGGCAGTGGATTAACATTGCTTACTCTTTACTCATTCATTGAAGCATTTAAAAGATGCTTGTGATTTTCCCAAAACTCCTGCCTGCCAGGGTCTCTGTGGTCAGAGGAAGGAGGGTTGGGGCAGTTTAGCAACCTGTTACTCTGATTTCTGGGATCACACAGACCTGTGGTGGAGCTCTTGCGCTGATACAGACTCTAGGATTCTGTTGGCAAGGCAGGAGGATTTTTTTGTAAGTGTCTGGCACAGATATGGAGCTGATTGCTGACTTGGCTGTTACAAACATAGAAATTACCTTTCTGCCCCAGGTCTGTGTCATGGTTGTGTCTCACAAGAGCCAACTCCAGTGCATTTACAGGAAGGAGTGAAGGTCTGGCTTGAGGCTGAGAGGCGATACTGAGCTCCCTAAAAAAGGTCTCCTCCTAATCTCTTACTGTTGAAGCAGCTTCAGCCTTGCCACACTGCTGTTCAGTATCCTTTATAGACTCTAAATTGATGATCTCTGAGTGATTTGAGACACACTTTTATCTCCCATCTGTTCATTGGATTGATAATCTGCTTGCACCAACTCCTTGAACAGTAGCACAACTGAACTCAGAAGCAAATTGCCTAAATCCACTGAACAGTTTTCCATGCATTCATCTGGAAACTGTAATCACACCAGCACCTAAGAAATCTGTCCCCTTTCCAGGTGATGCCTGTCCTTGGCTTTTGTCACCTGACCATAGGACTGCCTTCCTCCCTCCTGTTCCCACTTGAGATGTTTTAATGTTTTAATACATTTTTATATATTCAGATGTCAGATTAGTTTAACATAAAGAGACTGTAAATTTAATATTTGAATATATTTCACATGAGCATGGGCATGAATTTGTAACACCTCTCTTTTGAGCCTTAACATAGAAGAAGGGGGTGGAAGGAGAATGGGGGAGGTGTTTTTCCTTTGGTTTTGGAGGAAAGGAGCACATTTAGAATCTGTAAATCCAGTCAAGGAGTAGCTCCACCTGAACTTCTTGCCAGACAAATGTCAGAATTGCATCTGGTTTGTTGAAACAAACTTGTAAAATAGAAATGGAGTGTGGAAATGGATCTTTGCCAGTGTGATATTACCATTTTGAATTATTTGCAGGGTCTGTGTGGGTGTGTGTCCATCACTGTGGATGGTGTGCCAGTGTCTCTTTCCTGGGGAGGTCTGATTTTCATCCTAACTGGTTTTGTGACAAGATCATCCCTATTTGATTTTGTGCTATAATTTTCCTCTAAATCCAGAAAATTAGCATGACCATATATAAGAGTTATAGAAATTATCGGGAGACTGGCAGGGTTAAGGTGGAAGCTTAGCTCTCAGGCACTGTGATTTAGAAAAAAAAAGACCCTTTTGCCAAGGAATAGTGAATTCAGTTCTTACAAATCCATATGTGTAGGTATATACACATTTGAACTCTGTATTTAATTAGCCATGTGTGGATTTTGAAGTGCAAGTCTAATTTGCCTCTAAATTTCTTTTTATAGCAAAACAGCTTCTAAATTTCATTTCTCTTTTGACAGCTTCTGGGAACTACAATAATATTGAATTTCACTTTCTTTTTTCCTAGCTTTTTAGAGGCTATTACGTAATTTGGGCAGGGTGGGGGTTGTTAGGCACAGCATGCAAGCTTAGAGTGCTTGTATTTCCACAGGAATTATCTAAAGTCAGCCTGTGGGGGTTCAGAATCTTTTCCAGTGAAATTTGTCTTTTGCCTGCTCAGATTACAAGCCAATCAGTGGCACTTTTTAGTGATTTTTGGAGTCCAAAAACTGCAGTCTGTGTGTTTGTGAGGGAAGGGGGAGAAAGTGGAGAAGACTGCTCAGGTGTCTTTCCAGTTTGGGGTGTAATTGTATGAGGTGGGATCAGCCAGAGCAGGTCTCTGCTATAAACTGGCCACAGAAAGGCTCCTTGAGGAAGCGGGGTGGGAAGCTGAAGGAGCACCAAGTTCTCTTTCGTGTCATATCCTGTTTATACCTTGTCCAATGTATTTTTTTTTCTCAGTGCTTGAAGTCAACATTATTGAATTCCTGATAGTCTAAGGAATTAAGCAGGTCAGAAGCTGTACCAAAACAAATTAGAGAATCATGGAGTGGTTTGGGTTGGGGGGGACCTTAAAGATCATCTTATTCCACCCCTGCCATGGGCAGGGACACCTGGCACCATCCCAGGTTGCTCCAAGTCCTGTCCAACCTGGCCTTGGACACTTCCAGAGGTCCAGGGGCAGCCACAGGTTCTCTAGGCAACCTGTTCCAGGGCCCCCCCACCCTCACAGCCAGGAATTCCTTCCCAATACTCCATCTAACCCTGCCTTCTGGCAGTGGGAAGCCATCCCCCTTGTCCTGTCCCTCCATCCCTTGTCCCCAGTCCCCCTCCAGCTCTCCTGGAGCCCCTTTAGGCCCTGGAAGTGGCTCTTGAGCTCTGCCTGGAGCCTTCTCTTCTCCAGGGTGAGCACCCCAGTTCTCTCAGCCCGAGTGATAAGTTACTAAACACAGGATTATTTGTGTTTGCAGATTGCAATGGTGGCTGTAATTCACATTCCTGATGAAAGCTACAGACTTTCCTGTCGAATATTGTATCAGTATCTCCTCCTAGCTCAAGGTCAATACCATGATCTGAAGGTAAGCCACACACAGAGTCTGGTTTCATGTGTATGACAGTGTTAACTTTAGCTTGTGTAGGCTTTCAGGAGCCTAAATTAGTACAAGACTTCTATTGTCATGCAAAGAACTGGATGGTAGTTAAAATTATTTTATCAGTTAAGTAGTGCCACAGGAATTTACACTACAGAAATATTTTTCATGAAAATACTCAAGATTTCCTGGAAAAATTACTTGCTTCTAGTCTAGGAGTCCTAGTATCTACTTAGTAAAGCAGTAGGAAGAAATTCACTGTTGAATGCTTCTTCTTTCCAGAATATTTATTTCCTTTCTAGTCACTCAAACCAGCTCTTTCTTCAAAATTCCCTTTCAATCAGGAAAGCCTGAGAAGAAACTTAAATTTTTAAAATTCCTTCTTCCTGCACCATTTTTAGGAGTCGTGCCCAGAAGAATTTGCCCTTCATGTAAAATAAGACAAAAAAAAGGAGTAGAGGATTGGAATATGAGGAAGAGCAGAATGGGTTGAGCGAAGCAGATTTGACAGAGTGGTGGATTTAATTTTGGTAGGAATGGATAGAAGATCCCTCTAGGCACAGAGACTGATATACCAGAAACAAACCCAAGCTGCACAAAAGCTGAGCACTTCTCTTAAAGTTCATGCATGACGTTGATTTGATGCAGTCCAAGATCTGGTGACTTATCTTTAATAATTTCCCACTGTTTTAAGTAACTTCATGTTTCTGAAATGCCTTGAACTGGAGATGAGGCAGCTGCCAGGACCCACTCAGAGTCTGGCACTGTTTGACCCACTGGACACCAGTGACTGGACCCGGTGGAGCTTCCATTGCACCTGTGCGTGTGCAGAGATTGGGGGGAGCTTGCTCACTTCTAAATATTTGTGTTTATGTGTATTTCAGCAACTTTTCATGTCTGCAAATAGTTCTGCACCCTCCTCCAGCAGCACTTTCCCTGGTGAGAGCAGCACAGACACGGGATTGCTGGAAAAGGCCGGGCTGGCTGGAGATGAACCGGAATCGCAGGAAGAAAACAGCAAAGACTGCGTTGTTTGCCAGAACGGCCCCGTGAACTGGGTCCTCCTGCCCTGCAGACACACGTGCCTGTGTGATGGCTGCATCAAGTATTTCCAGCAGTGCCCCATGTGCAGGCAGTTCGTGCAGGAATCTTTTCCACTTTGCAGCAAAAAGGAGCAAGATGAGGGTGAATCGACCCATGTCTTGCAAGATGTTCTTCCTGGAAGAGTTTTTTAACAGGAGTTAAAAATAAAAGACCAGGGTTGTGTGCACTAAGATTAAATGTGGAAGCCAGACTATTTATGGGAGGATATGTAGCATTAACTTGTAGGATTTTGCTTTTTATTGTCGGGTAATTTTCAGCTTCCTTATTTTTCCTCACTCCATATGCTCACAGGAGCGCTGCTTCCCCATGCAATGTGGACAGGAGAAGTGCGTAGGATATGTCTGAAGGATGTGATTTTATTTATAACTCCTTCCTAGTTTTTCTTGGAGCACTATTGGAGGCTATTTTGACTACTAAATTTAGGATGTCTACTAAAAAAAGAATAAAACTTGCAAGTGCAGTTGCACGAGGCTCATTCTATATTTATTGTGTTTAAAATACTAGAGCCGTATATCATTTTAACTTGGTATAATTTAGGAACTTAGCACTTTACAGAATGTACCATATGAAGGAAAGTAAATACTCTTCATTATTAACCCTGTGTGTGTTTATTTTGTAGCTGAAGGTTGGACTGTGGCAGGAGGTGGGGGTTGAAGGTGTGGCTCAGGACAGTGTTTCTGGCTGGTTTGAAGGATTTGTGTGTTGAGGGACTTCAGCCAAAGCCCTCTGGAAAGATTTTTGTTGATTATTCTTGAACTACATGTTGCTGACACTTTCAAGCCTGAGCTCCTGCGATGACATCTTGAGACAGATTTTCAGTCTTGCTGGCAGTGCCTGTAAGAACTTGTTCTCCATGCAAATGTTGGTTAATCACTCCCCAGAGCTGTGGCAGTTTTGTGGTGCTTTGAGGGATTTCCAGCACTTTTAACTTGCATGGTCAAACTTGGATGACCAGTAACAAGTTAACCAGTTACTTTCATCAATATTCCTAGGAAATGTACTTGCTCTGACAAAGGAAGAAGCTAAAGAATAGCAGAAAATTATTTCCTTTCACTCCAGTGGTGTGTTGTCAAAAGCAATAAAAATGGCTGTTGAGAAGAGAAAGTGGTTTGTTTCTTTAAAGAGAGACAAATTCTCCCAAAGACAAACAGGGTGAGTCTCACATCTGCTCATATAAGGGAAAGCGATCCTTAGAACCTGTAGAAATGGGGAGTAGCTGCTTTCTGCCCTCCCTCTTGTTCCCTTGCAGCTTTTCCTCACATCCAATTCCAGGACAGCTGCTCAGGCAGGGAAAGCCATGCTTCATGATCCTCAGCTCTGCTCTCCTGCAGCTCCAGAGATGCTGCACACCTCCAAACCAGGGAAGAGAGCTTCTCCTACTCAAAGGTATTCTATCTTCACCTTTCCATCCTTCTTTTTTTTACTGTTTGCTGTGACCCTGCTTCCAAACTCTGGCAATTACCTTTCAGGAAAAGATTTAGGTGGTGCTGTTGGGAAGAGTAATGGTTACTTGTAAGGACAGGTGGAAGTGGGGAATTGATGCCTGTAGCCTCAGATTTCCAGCCAGTGATCAGCAGGCTGGTTGTAAGATAATTTATCTGCTCTGCCTAAAGTGACCATCCTGGCCAGGGACAACTTGGGAATAAACTGCTGGACAAACCAGGCTGTTGTTTGCACTGTGTACCAATCAGGAATGACACACCGAGGTGTCTGTGGGGATGGAGCACTGCCTGATCCGTGGCAGCAGCTGCTTCCACACCAACAGATCACACAGCATGTGGGGCAGTGGCTGGGCAGCTTGTTATTTCAGAGGAGCAGGTTAATGCTGTGCTGGTTCCAGCCTGGAGCTGGGCACTGATAATTAGCAGGGACTTGTTTGCCCATGGAGATGATGAAGGAGGTGTTGTTTACTGCTTGACCACAGTAGTCACCGATATTTAATCAATTAATTAAAATCTCCCATCAAACAGTGTGATCCAAACCCGTGGGCTTATGTAATCTCACAATGAAATGGTATTCAAGTAACCCCACAGAGAGTTGCCTGGTCTGCCTCATCCTTCAGTCGATGCCAATATTAAATAATAATGGCAAGCAGGATGTAGTTGTGCTGAACTGCCAGGCCATGTATTTACCATTAAGTCTGTCCCGGCTTTTCATTTGTTACTTGTTCTTTTAATAGCATTTTCCAGAGATGCTTAGTTGCTTTTTCTGCTCTAACAAGCTTCCTTGCTGGCCCAAATGAAAGACCTGATGGAGAGTTATAAAAAGTAGCTGGCTCATTACATTTGCCCTTCTTCTAAGAAGCCATCCCAAGATATTGATCAGGTAAGAAGGAAAAGGAGCAGCCCTAAAGCTGCCCGATGTGTCCCTTGGTTGTCTTAAAGCAGGGATTCAAGCCTCTTAAGAGAAAAATAAAACCTTCCTGTGACCCACAAAAACACAGTGTATTGACAGAGGCTGCTCTGCTCTGTCACCCTGTTGTAATAGAGGTGACATAACATTACTTTTCTGCTCATTATAGATTATGTTTAGGATTTGGTGACATCAAGGAACATGGGAAGACTTCTGGCAACAAGACTTAGTTCTTTTAAGCAGCATTGAAGTGTTTCAGATTTGTAATGTTTTTTGCTGCAGGAGAGGTTGGTTTGATTTGATTCATCAACTCTAATCAGAGATGAGGCTTCCAAATGGGTTGATCAGACTAAGTGGTGCTATTTAGGGATGTCCCAAGGTGTCTTTCCAAGTGCCAATGGACTGCGACATGGACATTTTCCTTCTGTAGGGAAAGTTGCTGTGTTAGGATCTTCCTTCCTCCTTACCTGCTTCCTCCCAAGTAGAGGGGAAAATGGGAAAATCCAGGTCAGCTCAGGTGGCTGCTGTACAACTCCCTGGCAGGTGGGTGCAGCCAGGTGAGCGGTGGTCTCTTCTCTCAAGAAACAAGGAATAGGGCAAGAGGAAACAGCCTCAAGTTGCACCAGGGGAGGTTTAGATTGGACATCAGGGAAAATTTCTTTCACTGAAAGTGTGGTGAGGCTGTCCACAGGCTGCCCAGGTGCATGTTTTGTTCAGCTTTAAGATGAACTTGTGTGTGGATCTGATTTCAGTGCCTCATTTACATGCTAACATCAAACTTCAGGTATGGTAAAAACAGACAGGAATCAGGGGCTGAGTTCCTCCTGCTGATTTGCACATTTGCTGGGGCTCCCTGTGCCCTGAGGAAGCTCTGCCAGGTCTGCAGGGGACATCTGCCAGGTGAGGGAGGTCTGGGGCTGATGTGTGTAACTGGAAGTCTCTGCAGCAACTGGCCACCAGTCACCACTTGCTCAGCTGTCCTCACATCCAGCGTAAACAAGGACTGGCCTCTGTCACTGCAGTGGACGTGCAGCCCCTGCAAAGGCTGTCTCTGGTGTCCTGTGTGTGTGCAGCTGATGTAATTAATGCCAGGGAAAGCTGAATTTCATCTGCAACAGCAGAGGTCCTCTGAACTGAGCCGTTAGAAAGGCTTGGTGTTGCCTTGCTGGAATATGCTGGGCAGGAAAAAAAGAGAAAACCAAGATTAGGGGTTTATTTTGGGATACCTTTGGTATCACTACCATTTATGATGGCACACGATGATGCAGGTGCAAACCTGAGCACAGCTATGAGGCTACAAGTGAGCACTGGAGAGTCCCATGCTTTTCAGGATCTGCCAAAACAGCCCCCAAAACCACAGAGAGGGGCAGAAAGTGACTGCTGAATGCTTCAAAGTCACTTGGGCAGCTCTGCAAATTGTTTCTGTGTTGCTTTTACTCCCTTGTGTCCATGAGCAATATGGGGAGAGAGACAAGAGCTTGTAGAGCAGTGTGGATGTACCTGTAAAAAGGGGCTGCTACTGGTTGGCTTCCATAAATTTGTGGGAATGTGCAACACCTACATAAATAAAGGCACCTTTGTATGGATGCTGCTGCAGCTGAACTAGAAGAGGTCCTGCCTTAATTACCCCATCTCATAATGGGAATAATTTAAAAGAGTAGAAATACTGTATGTAGACACAGTCTTAAGACTAAATGAATCCATCAGCAGTCTGATGTTCAAAGTGGGGAGTCTTTGTGTTTCTCCCACAGAATTTTGGAAATCAATGTCATTATAAATTCATGCTGGGGTTACTGAGCCTTCATCAGGCTTGGGAAACCCAAAAGACTCCTTTTGTTCCTTCTCCCTGCACGTGGAGTCCTCAGGCACAGAAAGGGCAACACTGGGGTGTTTGTCATAGTTGTGACGTGAGGATTTGCATTTCTGTCACACTTCTGGAGGTGTTCGAGGCCAGGCTGGGTGGAACTTGGAGCAACCTGATATAGTGGAAGGTGTCCCTGCCCAGGGTAGGAGCTTGGCAGGAGTTGATCTTTAAGGTCCCTCCCAACCCAAACCATTCTGGGATTCTTTGATTTCCATTCTTTAGAAAACACCTGTGCTACCTGTGCAGTTCCTGGCTCCTCCTGAGATTTGAGTGAATCCCAGAACTGCTTCTGTGGGACCAGCAATAATTATCAGGACAATTAGTTGCTACCTGTGTTTTCTATCCTCAGTCTGCAGTGACCTTTTATCAGCAGATTTGCACTTAAAAAGCTTTTCTAGGTTCTAAATGCCTCCTCCAGCTTTTTGTCTTCATCAGCTGAGGGGTTCTGGCAGTTCCTAATATTTTTTCCTCTCCCATTGCATAGCCACTTCACATCTAATATTTCCTGGCAGATTTCTCACTAGTAGCTGTAGTCAGGGGACTGGTGAGAGGTCTAATGCATCACTTCTCTCTCTCCTCATGCTATTTATTCCAGTGTCTATCAGCTCCTCATGAGCAGTACTTTAACAAACAGGCTGGAGGGGAGGATTGCTAACTTGTGAATTATCTGGATAGTTATCCTCTTCTTTCTTCCCTGTAACTCTGCAGATGCTGTGGAGTTTAGAGGCAGAACAGAGCTCTACCAGGGGTTATCATGCATCAGTCTCCTGCCAGCAGAACTGTGAGATACAGATGTTGTGTCTTCCCTGGTCACATGCAGCACAGACACTGCGTTTGGTTTTTCACTCCAGTTTCTGAGGGTCCTTGATTTCAAGGATTTTCCCTGTAGGGAAAGAGCATGGACTGTAAGTTCAAAAAGCACCAGCTTGGAGGGAGCCTGGGGTGGGATACTGCTGGCAGCAAGGCTGAGGATGATCACAGCAAGCAAGGAGCCCCGAGGCAGTCGGACATGGCATTGTCTTTGCTTTCCAGGGTGAGAAGAGCCCTGTGGGCCAGCACATTCCATTGATTAAAGTAAGACCAGGGCAGTGATTTATGGCACAGCACAGCTTGAAAAGCAATGATTTTCATTCACCAGATGCTGCCATACAGGAGACAAGGTTGCTGCTGCCTTTCCTTTGAAAGCCAGTCTCCTCCTAGGTGGTCAGTACCAAAGCCTGGCTGGAATGGCTGCAACATCATCCAAACAATCCTCTGCTGGTTCAGCTGGAGTGACACAAGAACTTAGCTTTCTATTTTGCCATAGGACTGAAAAAAGGATGTTTGCCAAGAGCTGGTGGATTCCCATTAAAGAATGACTACAACTTTCCCAGTCTTTCAATCTCTAAGTGTCTTCCCAGAGACACAAAAATGTGTGAATGAGTCTGCCAGCTCCAGTTTTCCCTTTTGGCACCAACATCTTAATGAAAAAGTCTCCATCAAATTTCACAGCATTTAATGCTCTTGTCATTAGGAGGGCTTGGGCAAGATGCAGAACAGTCCTTAGAGGTCTCAGTGGACCATCTCCATTTACATCTCTTCCAGCTGTGCCCACACATGCAGCCCTAGATGTCCCTTCCCTGGGTTTTGCTGAAGTTCTGTGGAGCCAGGAGCAGGAAGATCAATGAGGGCTGTTTTCCTCCACGTTTATCTTCCACATTTGGATCCCCTTCTATTTCAGCTAGTGGGAGGACTGAGGTTTTCATCCACCCCAGCATCCTGGCTACATCTAAACCCTCACCCAGCCTAGAAACTCCTCCTCTCTCCTTTAAGGACATTCTTAAATTACCCTAATTTTTTCAGCTGCTCCATTATTAATAACTAACTAGGAAAACTGCCACAGTGTCAGTGCTGCTGACATGTGTCTTGAGCTGGAACCAGGCTTCCAGGGAGAATTACTTGAGAGGGGTGGTTAGGGAAGCAATTTCCTCGATGGTGCGTGCTAATGCACGTATCCGAGCCTGCCTTGGAGCTGCTGGAGCCGGGAAGTCGAGCAGCTCCATTGCACGGTGCCTCCTTGGGGATCAGTGTCTTGTTTCATCAGGGCCATCTGCTTGCAACACAGCTTCAGTCAGCTCCAAATCCTACAACAAGCTGCTCTGAGTGCCGGCTGGAAATGGTTGGAAAAATCAGAGTGTTGTAGGTAAACATGAGGCTGGCTATGGGATACAGCCATGCAGGGAGTTACTGGCTGGCGAGCGTTTACAGGGTGTTGGTGTGCATGCAGAGGGGCACAGAGATACTCAGGGGTGCAGACCCAGGTGTGAGTAGAGCTGTTCTCCGTGCCCATGCCAATGGCTGGAAAGGATGGAATGGGATTGTGCCCCACAATCCAGCACCGATAACCAGGCTGCTCTGAAGGCCAGCACACACAGAGGTCTCAGACCTGTGAAGGCACATCCTGCACATACTCACTTGCTGTTGATGGGATGATCAGTTTTTGCAGTATTTATGTTCATGGGGTTGTTTGAAACTGGCAGAGCCCAGTGAAACTCACTGGAAATCCTTCACATCCACTTTTGCATCCCCTTCTTCCTGGGCTGCATCCCCTTCTTCATCACTGATTCCATTGGCATCTCCAGGCGTGAGAGCAGCCTGTGATACATTTGCCAGGGATGTTTTTTTGAGCACCATTAGTTAAGCTGATTTATTTTGTTGGCTCTCTGTCCCTGGGGTCCCTGTGAGCCAACTCATCAAGCGTGCAGGGCAGAGCTGACACTGCTGGAGAGGCAATGTCCGTGCTCTCCCAGCATTTCAGAGAGGACACAGGATCTTCTCACAGCAGCCCCTTGACAATGGCTAAACAAATACAACATGAACAGCCCTTTCATGCTGACCAGTATTTCCCAGTGCTCCTTTCCCCAGGTGTTAGCACCCAGATGCTGTCACTTCTTCTCTTTCCCTTTCAGATCTGCGGTCACAGCTCAAGCCAGAGGGTTAAATGTGCTTTTCCTACCAGCCCTCATTCCCTGTCACTCAGTGATCACTGCCTCCAGCATCAGAAGAGTCAGCCCCTGCTGCTTTCAGCAGGATTTGGGCTGTGCAATGCTTAATTTTGTACTAACAGGGCTTAAGAAGCAGTGGTTGTACATCCACACCAGGAGCTGATCCATGTGGAGGGTCATGTTAAGGCTGGAAGATGGTCTTTAAGGACCCTTCCAACCCAAAACCTTCAAGGATTCTGTGATTTTTTTAATGCCTACCCCATCCAGTTTGGAAATACAGACCCACATAGTTTTTATTTACTTTTTTAAAAATTATTATGTTTATTTTTAGTGTGCAATTGCTTTTGGAAGGGCATTTTTTTGTCTGAATTTTACAGCTCCACTTCACCACCCAAGGTAAGGGAAATGCTGCCATCCCAGTGGCCAATTCCCACACTGTGTTTAGGAACAAATGAAAGAGATGTTGTGTTTAATTATCTCAGCCTGCCTACCACAGTATTTTCACTAATATTTGGGTTTAATGAGCTAGGAAATCTGGGCCATTGTGTGCTGGTGGATACACTCATCCTTTCTTCAGCTAAATATGTTATCAGATAGCTTCCACGGAGATGAGCAACTGCTTCCTTTGAACTCGGGAATCTTCAGGATTCACTAATTTGTTTAGACCACCTGCTTGGATAATATCACCACAAGCCTCTTATTTTCCCTCTGAAATGGTAAACAGAAATCTAAATGTTGCTGTATTGACCCTGGAGAAGAGGAGGCTGAGGGGAGAGACCTCAGGGAGGGTGCAGCTTCCTCATGAGAGGCACTGGATGGGCAGCTCTGATCTCTGCTCTTTGTGACAGTGACAGGACCCAAGGGAACAGCTGGAGCTGTGCCAGGGGAGGTTTAGGTTGGATATCAGGGAAAGGTTCTTCCCCCAGAAGGTGCTGGGCACTGCCCAGGCTCCCCAGGGAATGGGCACAGCCCCAGGGCTACCAGAGCTCCAGGAGCTCCCAGGAATGCCCAGGGTGGGATTGTTGGGGTATCTGTGCAGGGCCAGGAACTGAACTTGGTGATCCCTGTGGGTCCCTTCCAGCTTGGGAAGGGATCTTTCTATGACCCACCCCAACCCAACATCTGCTGTGCCCCAGCTCACAATGCAGACAATGCACAGCCCCACTACAAGGCTCTGCTTCCCACCCAGGGACTTGCAGCCCTGCAGAAATGCTCCAGCTGGATCTGCAAAGATCCCAAGGTCCCACAGGAATTACCATATAAAATAGAATTATCCTGCTTCTCCACTCACCCTGCCTTGTGTTTTGCATGGGGTGTCTTTGCTCCCAGGACGTGTGGGCTGCACTTTGGATTCCCCATCGGCAGGGAAGACAGTTGGCCACGGGGATGTTAGTGAGTCCCCCCACTGCAGTCAGGGAAGGAGATTTGCCCCCAGCCAGCTTGAGGATCCTTCCATCTCACTCATCTGCATGGGCACCCCGCCCTGCAGAGCACGGAATGCAGCAAGGAATTTCTTCCACGGGTCACAGATCTATTTTTTAATTACCATAGAAACCTCCAAACATCAGGAGTGTGCTGTTACCTCAGGGTCTCACTCCTCCACAGCTGCCTCCTTGGGACACTTTGGGGAACAGGAACTGTGGGGTCCTAAGTGGCAGGTGATTATTTTTGGATTAATTAGTAAGCATGGTCTTGGTGTCTCCTGGAGCACAGGATAGAAACTGTGGCTTTGGTCCTTTTATTCTTTTCATCCACGACTTGCTGGTGTGAGGGGACACCATTTCCCACCGCCCTAGCCCGCCTCACAGAGGGATAGATTTGCTGCTTCAGCCCTAAATAAATATCCTTCCCATCGCTGCCGTTCCCACTTTAGACATGCAAAATGCAAAACTTGGGAGGCGTTCTTGGCACAGCCAGCTTGGCAACCCTTAAATTAGCGGGGTGTGAGCGCGCAGTGTTCCCACCCGGAGCTCCTCGTGCTGCCGGAGCCTCGCTCCGCGCTCCCGTGTGAGACGCGCACCCGGCGCAGCAGATGGTGCATCCTCCCGGCTCCACGGGCCATCCCAAAGCACACCCCGGCAGCGGCAGGGCTCTCAGCACTCAGGTGGAATGGAATGGGGTTCCTTGGTGGAGCATTTATTGGGATGCAGCCGGAGGACGAGGCAGATGGCCGGGGTTTGTTGGCAGGGAATTCCTGTTTGTTTAATTAGTCACCAGACAGACTGAGAGCTAAAGGCAAACTCCAAGTGTGGTGAGATGGACCATTTGCCCTTGATGTCTACCTGGCGAGCCTCATCTTGTCATCCTGCTGTGGGATTGATGCTCCAGCACACAGGACCAGGTGTTCCCGCTGATTTTGGGTGACCTTTGTTTCCCCCCTGCTATTTTTCCCGCAAAAGGGGCAGTTTCAGACACACGTGTTGCTTTAAGAAGCAGCCAAAGGATGCACAAACATGGGGTTTTCCTTTCTCCAGCCCCCACCAGAGCACACAGCTGCTTTTGGGGAATGGATTTCTAAAGCAGCTCCAAGAGAGCTGGAGAGGGACTTTGGACAAGGGCCTGGAGCTACAGGACAAGGGGGAATGGTTTCCACTGCTAGAGGGCAGGGTTAGATGGGATATTGGGAAGGAATTGTTGGCTGTGAGGGTGGTGAGGCCCTGGCACAGGGTGCCCAGAGAAGCTGTGGCTGCCCCTGGAAGCATCCAAGGCCAGGTTGGATGGGGCTTGGAGCAGCCTGGGACAGTGGAAGATGTCCTTGCCCATGGCAAGGGTGGAATGAGATGAGTGATTTTAAGATCTGTGATTCTGTGACTCACTGGTGGAGGGGTTCAGCCTCCCCTTTGCCATGATCCCATCGTGTCTCCCCCCAAGACCATCTCCTGACACCTGAGCATGTCTCCTAACTCTGAGCTTCCCTGTTCTCAAAGTAATGAGGACTGGGAGATGCTGCAGTGGTGGAATCATGGAATCATAGAATCATTAGGCTTGGAAAAGCCCTCTAAGATCATTGATTCCAACCATTCCCCCAGCCCTGCCAAGCCCAACACTAAGCCATGTCCCCAAATGCCACATCCACACAGTTTTAAATCCCTCCAGGAACAGGGACTTCACCACTGCCCTGAGCAGAGGTACCAGTGTCACTTTTTCCTGAGCATGGATCAGATGGGGGGAAGGGATTCCTAAAGTGGCTCTAAGAGAGCTGGAGAGACACTTTGGACAATGACCTGGAGTGGCAAGACAAGAAGAAATGGCTTAAAATTGACTGATATTCCCACAAATATAAAGACTGCAGATAAAAGCACTTTACACCTTTATTTTTGCTTTATAAAATGTTTGATTATGTTCAGTATTTGATGTCTTCTTGCAAACACTTGTGCTTAGGGCTTTTTCTCCCCCATTTCCCTTGTGGTGTGCACCTGTATCACTCACCCCTTGCAACAGGATGGAAATAAATGAAAAAATTAAAATTAAAATTTAAAAAAAGCAAAAAGAAGGGGACTAGATGAGAAATGAGACAGGGAAATAAAATCTGCACAGGAAATGATAACCCAGACACAAATCCTGCTCCTCTCTGGGGAAATGGATAACCCCAAACTCAAATCCTGTCCTTCTCTGCACACTTGGTGCTTGACACGGTTAAATCCATGTATATTTAACACGTATATCTAACACGCAAAACTCTGCAAAAAGCCACCACAGTTTTAAAAAATACCATTTGGGGACGAGGCCCCATTTACCAGAGCCCAAAGCGGCGTTTTCCACCCCCTCCCCTCCCAAAAAATATCGCCCGCTGCCATTACCCCGCAGCCCACTAGAGGGTGGTTTCCTCCAGCGGGAGATCGGCAGGCCGGCTGCGGCGCGGGGAGGGGATCCGGAGTGTGTTTTCCAGCGATTCCCGGTGCAGGAGGAGCGCCCAAAATTCCCGGGGGGAGTGGCGGGATGGNAGGGACCGCCCAAAGTTCCGGGGGGGAGTGGGGGGGGGGGGGGGGGGGGGACGGGGGGGACACACGGGGGACGCGCGTCCCCCTCGGGCTCCCCCCTCCGGCGCGCGGCTCGGCCCCGCCCACTCCCTCCGATGACGTCACCCGTATGCAAATGAGCGACATGGGGGAGCGGGGGCCCGGCGCGCGGCCGGGCTCAGTCTCGCGCCGCGGAGCGCGCGCGCGCCCCCCCCACCCCTTTTCCCTTTTCCCTTTTCCCGCCTCCTTCCCT
>VXAC01000514.1:23114-70869 GCA_013399225.1 Rhipidura dahli
TTTTTTTCGGCCCCACCACCTCCCTCCTTCCCTCCCTCGCTCCCTCCCTCCAGGAATCCAGCGCTGCACCGAAGCCAGAAGAGAGGGAGCAAAACCCAGCCCAGGCCGAGAGCTGCGTCCAGAAACCAAACCCGCCCTTCGCGTCGCAAAGGAGATTTTTTTTTTTAATCATTATTATTTTTATTATTATTATTATTTTTATTTTTAATACCCCTGACCCGAGCACGGTGGCGGCAGCGGCGCCGGGGCAGGGAGGCTGTCCCGGTTATTTATTCTCTCCCCGCAGAGCTGTCCCTCCGGCTCACCATGATGTTCCGAGACCAGGTTGGCGTGTTGGCCGGGTGGTTCAAGGGCTGGAACGAGTGCGAGCAGACTGTTGCGCTGCTCTCCCTGCTCAAACGCGTCAGCCGGACCCAGGCTCGCTTCCTCCAGCTCTGCCTCGAGCATTCCCTGGCAGACTGCACCGAGCTCCACATCCTCGAAGGGGAGGCCAATAACCCCGGTGAGTTGGTGGCGTTTGCTGCGACCCTTCCTCGGGCGATGCTTTAATGCCGTCGAAATTTCAAAAATACACCCAAGAAACGGGTGCGGTTTGGGAGCCGGGGGCTCCCCCAGCTCGATTGCGGGAACGGCTTCTCTGCTCACGTTTTATTTTCCAAACGGGGTTTGGCTTATTTCAGTTTGGTTTTTCACAGCAAACTACTCCGCTCCATGGCGTGGTGTAACTACGGTAGCATGAATGATTGGTGGGTTTTTTTTTCTCTCCCCCCCGTGCCCCCCCTTCCTCTTTCCATGCAGTTTCCTGTGAAATAAGTAAGTCAGGTCACGTAGAGTCTGGATTTTCTAGGCTTCTTTTGGGCAACGTGGCTTGCTTTGCTCTCTGCAACATGCAGAAGCAGCCCATCGCTACCTCAGACGAACTGTTATTGTATAAAGGTCTGGGCAACTGGGTTATCCTATTTTTTTTTTTTTCTGTTAAATGTGGCAATTCCTATTTCATCATTCAGATCCTGTTTGGACGCATTTTTTTCCTGCGGCTCTGAATACCCCCTTGTGTTTCAGCAGAGCTCTAAGAAAATATGAGTGGACTGTTTCATGTTACTGAGCGTGCAGGGTGCAGGACAGAAAATATGCGTGGCTACCAAAAGTGTATTTTTCTTTTATTTATTTGCCATTACAAGTTGCTCAACTCCTCCAAAGTAAATGGGAGTTGGAGCAGGATGGGAATGGCACAAGCGCCGTGCGAATTGCACCGTGTGTTCCCATATTTATTTATGGGGGGTGTGTTACAGATGTGTGTGTTCCTAAGTGTGGATGTAGCCAGGGATGCGAGTTGCTTAGAGTTTTTGTACTACAGAGGGGTCAGTAGGGAAGGCAAAATGTCATTCAGTTGCGTAGTTCTGTTTCTCCAACGCCTCCCAAAAAAATACCCCAAACTAAAAAAATCCTGCAACCCATAAAAAGCAGAGCAACCCCCCCCCACCCTCCCGCTCCCATTCCTAAGCACCCCTTTCATTTAAAATCCCGGGGGACTAGAAGCTCTTGGGTTTTGGGCTGTGCATGGCAGAGCAGTGCCGGGGAGCGGCCGGCTGCGTTCCGCGATGGGTGGAAATCTTGCGGCCGGCTCCCGAACAGAGCCCCCGGTGTGGACGGGGCGGGAGGAATGCAGGGTCCTTCTTCTCCAGCTGTTCCCTATTAGAGCACCGAGCCGGCAGGATTTGGCAGCTGCTTGTGCTGCCATTTGATGACAAGGTCCAGCGCAGCGCCGTGTTCCACCGAGGACGGATTTAAGTCCTTCTGCAGGAAACCAAGCCTGGAGCTGCTCCGGCGCAAAGGGATCGGGGCTGGCTACAGGGGAGCGAGGCTGGAATTGGCCGTTCCCTTATATAGCTCGCAGGAATGAGAGGGAGGAATGCTGCCGAGTGCGTCTGGGCGCAATACTGCTGCTTTTATAAACAGCTGAAGGGATGAACCTCATCCATCCCTTTGGGTGGGGAGGCCCCGGGGGGGGGGCCCGGGAGGGAACGCATTCTCCAAACTCGGCTGCTCCAGGATAAATCTGCAGCTTCCTGTGCCAGCCTCGGCACGGGTTTGCTGCGATTCCCTCTGCAAGTTGGTGCGAGCAATGTATTTTTAATTTTATTTTTTATTGGCATCGCAGCTTTTCCTTCCAGCTGTGGGCTTGGCAGTAGCCATGTCCCCTCAGTTGGCCAGGGAGTTGGAGGGGGGTGATTGGTCTCCTGCCATCGGGAAAGGCGAATTGTGAGGGAAAACAGGGTTGTGAAGTGGTCCTGGACACAGAGTCACGTAGGGCTGCCTGTGTGGTGGCGTTTGCTCGGTGTAAGCCAGGGTGCAGACCAGGGCTTGGGCCCTTCCCATCTCCACTCGTGCGAGCAATCCCTGCTTGCCCCTGTAATCCCGTTGACCTTGCTTGGCGCGAGGATTTCTCCTGCGTGCGGAGCTTGGCATCCAGCCTCCTGCCTGGCCCTTGCTGCGTTGGTGGAGCTGCCTGAGCTCTCCCTGGCTTGCCTTCCAAAAATGATCTCTTCCTCCAGGGCATTTGTAACTGATGCCAAAACCTGGATCCGTTGAGTTCCTCTTTCTCACCAAACACCCCTCTGTATGGCTTTCCTGTGGGATGGACATATCCGTGCATCCTGCAGATCAGGACATGCACTTTTCCAGGCAATCCTGTTGCAGTGGAGGGAAGGTTAGCTGAGATTTGTAACCAGGCTCAGTTAGAAAATAGCTTTTAGTCTCCTGTGTTAGTGCTGCCTTCCTAAAACCACCTGAATTCCTTAAATCACTCCTGTTCCACTCCTGTTTGGCAGTCTGGCACTTGTCATTTGCCTGGCAATGGAATCACACCAAGTCCTGAACAGCAGTGTCGTCATCAAACCTTGCGCTACTCATTAC
The DNA here is from genome assembly GCA_013399225.1 of Rhipidura dahli. NCBI lineage: Eukaryota > Metazoa > Chordata > Aves > Passeriformes > Rhipiduridae > Rhipidura > Rhipidura dahli. The sequence goes on from VXAC01000514.1 coordinate 26,031, forward strand.
TCTTTGAATCCTGCTGTTTGCGTAACTAATTTGGGCTCAATTCCCTTCTGGGCTGGGGCCTGAGGTGCCTCCTGGCACGTTTTCCAGGTGTTTGCTGACTTGGAAATGCTGGCTCCCTGCTTGTGGGTGCCCCACTGGTACCCCTGGTAGGGGCTGTAAGGCAGGAGATGTTCTCCTTCTGTGAAATCCACTGTCTGGGAAGGGGTGTCACCAGCTGAATGCAATGTGCTGGGCTAATGTACTGGAGCAGGTGTTGGAATTACAATGGGTCCTCGTGAGAATTGAGTTGTTTTCATACTTGCAGGACCTGTTGCATGTCCCAGCCCTGTGGGGAGGTGGGAAAACTGGAATGTTACCTGTAGGTGATGGTCCTTAGGAGGAGGTGGCAGCCCTGCTGTGCTCCGTGGTAGATGAGCACCATTCTTGGAAATATCACCAACAACAGGCATCAGGAGGGGTCCCAAAGGGAGACCAGAGCTTTGAGATCTTCTCTGATTGGTGGTGCTGGGCTCAGAGCCTGCTGGTGTGTGGACCCATTTCAATAAAGGTGTCCAGGTTGTTTCTTGCCTGGTGAGAAGAATGAGAGGCCTCAGATGAGAGGTCTGATGAATGGCAGATGTGGTGGGAAAACTCAAGGAAGAAAAATAACTCTTTTTAACTAGTTCATTGCTGCAGAGAAACAGGTATACTTCATTTGAAGGAGTTCTGTCTTGGTTTTTTTTTTCCAAGTGTGAGGGTATTTTCATAATGACAGCCAAGCCCTCCTCGTTAGTGCTGCAAACCCAATGTGGTTCTGCTGTGTATGACCCTCAGAAAGCCCTGAGGAGCCTCCTGATTCCATGGTTTTCTGGATCCCTGCCTAAGGCTGGAGGGATGGATGTAACCTTGTTGCCAGCCTCAGATCAGGGATGTCTTGCATGAAGCTGTGCTGCTGTCTGGGAGAGCAAGCACAGAGATTACGAGACCACCCACAATCCATTATAAAGGGAAAATAGGGGTGGGAAGCAAACTTGGAAGGACATCTGCACGTTCTTCATGAGGTGAAGTGTACAGCTTGGGGCTGTCCTCTGCAGTGGCTTCACTGAGCTTTAATGCTTCAAACTGGTGAAGGGTGTGGGTTGTTGTTAATTCAATTTGAGCACGAATGGCTTGGTCTGCTGAGAAGGAGGAGAATATGGAAACCATATTATCTGTGCACAGAAATAGAGGTTTCAGGTATTGCACAGTGCTATTTAAAAGCCTGCTATAACTTCCTTCCTTCCTTCCAGCCTGGCCTTGCTGGGCAGCTTCAGTCCCAGCTGCTCGGAGCCGTCAGGATGCAGTGACCTCCTCTAAGCTACCAGTAAAGGTCAGGCAGGAGTGGGGTGTGCCTTGTGGTGGGAATGGGAGCTGTGCTCCTCCTGAGGCACCCAGGGGTGCTGGGTATGGCTGCTCTGTGGGCTGCAGACCCAGTGGGGAGATGTGAGGGCTGTATCCATGAAACGTGGTCTGTAGGCTTTGGGCATTGAGTGCAGAGTGTGCTTCTGCTTTCATCTCCTTGAGTATCCCTCTGGGGTTTTGTTCCAAAGCAGTCAGTCCCACATCCCACCCCACCAGCTGTGGCTTCCTTGCTCCTGCAAGGTTGACAGAATTGCCCAAAGACTCCTGTAGTTCCTCCACGTGCATTGATGGAAGCAGTGACAGCTTTAAGCTCTTGGCCTTAAAGGACACCAGGCTTTCTCTGGTCTGTGCACAGGACATTAACTGCTCCAAATGTTAGGGCCAAGACCTTTATTTCATTTCAGCAGGCTGTCAGGTATCACAAGGGGAGCATCAGGATGACCTAGATTCCTCATCCTGGGAAGGACTGGCCAAAGGAAGAGGCAAGGGTTGCAGGGAGCAGTAATGTCTTTTAATAGACCAAGTGATGCAGCTGGAAAAAATGGCCAGGCACGAAGGTGCACCAGCTCAAAGGAGGGCTTGTGTGGTTGTGGGGTTTTTTTTTCCCAACTGTACCAGCTGCTCTATTAAAAGGTATTACATATTCCTGCAGACCTTGCTGCTTATATCCTTAGCTCCCTGTAGCTCCAGCCCTGCATCTGTTGCTGCCACCCCAGCCACAGTCTCCCAGCCCATCAGAAGGCTGCTACCCTTGCACTGTGCAAATTTTGTACATCCCCAGTGACCCTCACTGATGGGAAATCATCCCAGTGCCCAGTGTGAAGGTGTTTCCCATTTTCTTTAATTTTTCTTGGCTTACAGTTGCATTGCAATGCTGAGCTTTGGCTTAAGTGTCCTTGGGCTATGTGAGGGCATTGCTGGGCTGTCACACAGTGGGACTGGAGGAGACCAGGAGGCATCCCAGGAGAAGGGTGGGGTGAGGAGCTTAGCCTGTGCTTAGTGGAAGTGATAGGGACTTACAAGTGCAGGGCTGGACATTGGCATTGTGTGGTCATGCCACACACTTCTCTCTGCCTGGAGAGGGATGTGAGCAGCCCTGCCAGCTCTGCTCATTAAAAATTAGGAGCTGGGACTCCTAAAGGAAGAGTAGAATCACAGAAGGGATTCACAAGGGTTGGAAGGGACCTGAAAGATTCGTTTAAACCTCTCAGACAGAGACACCTTCCACCAGACCAGGCTGCTCAGAGTTCCATCCAACCTGGTCTTGAACATTTCCAGGGATGGGAGAGCCCCAGCTTCTCTGGGTGACCTGGGCAAACCTCAGATCTGCTTTTAACCTGCCTGCTGGTGCTTGACCTGCTGCCACACATCTTTCCCAGGCTTTGTTTGCAAACTTGAGGGCTAAAAGCTATCAGTGCTGGGATTTTTGGAAAATACCAAGGGGAGGGGTACAGAATTACAGAGTGGTGTTAGCCAGGGGCTTTAAGCCAGGCTACACACCCAGTGTTCTCTTGTGATTCAAAGCTATTTTTATTTTTAGGGATGCTTTCCAGAGTGGCTGTGGGAAGCACTGCAGGCTGGAGAAAGGTCTGTGGTGTGGCATTACAAAGGCTCCCCTTTGCTGTCCCACTCACCCCAGTGCTGGGGGCTTCCACTTTGCTCTTCTGTGTATTTTCTCCTGTTTGCTTAAAAATTTCTTCCTTTGTCATTCCTGGCACGTGTCCCTTGCAGTTAGGGGAGTAAGGAGATACTCCCTGTTCTCGCTCCCAAAATTTTGGCAGCATGAATGATAAGGTCTCCTCCATGGGTAGAGCTAATGAGGGCCAGGTCGTTTGGATGGGGGGTGGCAGAATTGACCAGGGTAGTAATTTTCAGGTAGTAATGCTTAAAATGGAGAGGAAAAAGTTAACAAATGGTAACAGCATGGTTTGCTGCCTGGAGCATGGTGTGGCGCAAGAGGGTTGCCCGTGGGTGGGCTGCTTTCTCCCAGAGACCTTTTCATACTTTACAGTGTCCTTTTAACCATTTTCTCAGGTAGTTCATGGCTCAGTGAGGGGCCTGGTACTAGGGTTCATTTCCCCACTGACTTCAGCTGAAAGATGCAGAGAACCATTTCATGTATCACCACAGACCTGAGCTGCATTTCTCTGCCTGGACCAGCTTGTTCCTTGATTCCTTCTGTGTAGGTATCTCCCATTTGTGCTTGAAAAGCAGCAGAGCTGAAGTTCTGTCCTACCGGAGTGGGTGCAGGGAGAATGTTGGTAAAGGAGAAGAAGCACACAAGAGCATCACTGTCAAGATATGGATTGGTGGGAGAGGTCGAGGACAGCTTTAGATTGAGAGCTGAATAGGAACCTGCTGTAGAGCCATCAATTAAAATAATCTAGTTTGTGAATACACTTATCTGCAAACAAAATTAAATGGATGAGTGGGGAAAGCACTCTGCTTGTAGCTTGGGCCGTGGCTGGTGAATGGTCCTCTGCACAGTTCCATCCTTTGGCACATTAGACATCAAAATCTGAGCAAAGCTGCATGCCCATTTCACCATTTATGTTTTATATTTGCAATTGGACCAGTTGCTTTTAAAGCAGTTGATGTTCTGGTCAGCCAAATTTTCCTGCAGAGTTTCCCTGAAGCAGTTGATGAAGGTTGTGGGTCACGGTGCAAATTCCCATCTCCCTACAATTTCTCAAGCCTTGCCCTTTCTTCTTCTCATGTTCCATCAAAAAAGTCACCTTTATTTCATTTGTGGCCCATGAAAGCCACTTTTTACCAAGCTGGGAGTTCCATTTGCAATCAGCGTAGCTGAAATGGTAATTAGTGTGAACGCCGGCTTTATTTTAGGATGCATCCGTCAGGGCTTTAGCTCTCCAGCATCGAGCTCGTGTCTAGTGTTACCACAGATAACTGCTGGGAGAAAGGGCACCCCTTGCACTGCCACTGCACCCCAACCCCGGGGCTGCATTCATCAGAGAGAGGACAAGCTGCTCTGCTGCAGTGCCGTGTTTTGGGGCTCCCACCCAATCGCCCCGATCTCCTCCTCACTTCTTGCACGGAGCCAGCTGAGTGCAGGAGCCCACACAAAAGCACAGGTGGTTGTGTTTGAAGCCCTTTTTTGTCTGCAGAAACACCCCAAGGGTGGTGGGATGAGCCCTCACGTGAATTGTGTGTTTGTGCAAATCTACCTTTGGGTGTGCGTTTGCCCTTTGTATTTTCTATTTTCACTGAATATACAAGACCATTGCTATTTTACTAACTCTTTACTACGCAAGAGCTGCTGAGGGATCTAAAAGAGGCTGCAGGTCTGATGCAAGGGATCCCCAGGCTTGCGTTTTCATCCCTTTTCCCTTAAAAAAATGATGTGTTTATCTTTGCAGTGCTCTGGTCCTAAGAAGAGTCCCAGAGATTTGCAGAGGTCACTGCTGAGTGTAAGTTTGGCAATGGCAAACAGCCAAGCCAGTGGCCAGTTTCCATCTCGGCCCAGTAATTACAAATAAAGTTGAGGTTGGAGTGAGCAGATCCGTTCCCGACTTCCTCTTCCTCAGCAGATGCTTTAAGTGGAAGGGCAGGATCTCATCAAAACAGGGTTGGGATTCTCTGTTGGAGAAGGTGTTGCTGGCTGCTCTTTGGAAGGGGTTTTGTGGGCAGAGGGAGTTGTGTTTCTGACACAGAGGGGGATTGCAAGATGGATTTTCTGTGATGGAGCAGACCATGGGATGGTCTCATCCATAGTGTGACAGCCCTGCAACTTGGTTTGGCTCTGGTTCTGGGAACTGAGCAGAAAATGAGCCTGGCCAGGGTGAATGGGCCAGCTCCAGGGGCAGAAACCCAGTTTGTTTTGTACCTGGCAGGAGTTGGCTGTGTGAGGCAGGTGCATGGGCTTCTCTTGGCCTCTTCATGCAGGAGATAAACACATCTGGCTAAAAAAGAGGAGCTGTAAGTGAAGGATTTACCAGCACAGGGTCACCTGTCAGATGCCCCGTTCACAGTGTGGGGTTTTATTGATGTATTTACATGCAGTGACTCCATGGCATGGCTGTATCAAGGGTTTTGGTAAAGGTATCTGAATTTTAGCCTGGTTTCTCTGATGGACTCTGTGCAGGTGTGTGGTACAGCACCTCAGCTGAGACTTCCTGGGCTCCTGTCTGGAGCTTGCTGATGATGCCTGTAGATTTCTGCTCTCTGAGTTGAACCCAGGGTGTAAACCATGTATTTCTCTACCATTAATCCTGGCTGCTGCCCTTGGCAGACTTCTCAGGGCCTTTACAGTGCTTGAGCTGCAGTGCAAAAACTTTCTGGTATTCTGTCAGAGTAATCCACGGGGCAGAGAAAGGGGCTACCACAAACTCAGGGTCATTTTGTGTTGTGGACAAGGGACTGTCCATGATGGAAAACGTGGATGGATGATACTGACAGCCCTGTTGCACCAAGGGCTGAGCCAGCGCCTGCCACAACCCCTGCAAGCCTTCCCTGTTACTTTCAGGAGCTGGACGTGGCCCAACTTGTTGAGCTATCATGCCTGGAGATGTTGTTTTACTTAAAATAATGTTAATATTGTGACTGTTGTCTGCAGGATTCAGCAGCTCTGCTCCACTCTTTGCTCTCAAGCGAGGCTGCCCTGCTTTAGAAGCACAGGGTGCTTCAGAAAGCTTCTCTTCTGTTACTGGTCCTCACAAATAATTAATTCCAGATTGCCTTTTTTTTTTCTTTTTGGGTAAAACTTGTTTCAGACAAGCCACAAACTTGCCTGTCTTTTAACCAGTTAGTTCTCCTGCTCCTTGGCTATGCTGTTGCGTGGTGGGGAATGGGCATGTGTTGTGTTTGGAGTTTTAATTGTTGTTATGAGAAGAAATTGAGTGGGTGGATAAAACAGAGCTTAACCTCGTTTAGCTGGAAGCATCTTAAAATCCACTTTCCATGCCACTGCATTTCTCTTTTTCCCTGTGTTTTTAACCCTGAACATCATACATCAATTCTTCTTGTCACTGGGTTTTTTCCTGTTGTCCCCTTTTCTCTGTGCCCCATCAACAGTGAGAATTGAAGAAGGAAGAAACTTGGGAGAGAAATGCAGAGGGAAAAACCCCCAACTTTTGTTGTGGTGAAACTTGTCTGATCTGACATTTACAAGCAGAACATGGTGTTTCTGCAGCAGCTACAGTCTGTGTCCATGCATTTTCCTGCTTTTCAGTTTTCCTGTCGGGATATTCCTCTTGTTTCTCATGCAGCAAACATCAGTGTGATTTTTCTGCCTTTTTTCTGTCTGTTCCTCAGTGTGCTCAAATTGCCACGGGGTCAGCTTGGTTCTGGGTAGTTTTTTCTTTTTTAAAATCTTACAATCCCAAAGAAGTGGATTAGTAAAGAAAAAAAAAAAACAACAAAGTCCCCTGGCTGTTTCCCTCCAGATAATGCAAACATAGATGAAATGCTGAGTTATAACTACCTGAGTGACCTTTTAAGATAAGAATTGTTATTGACTGGTGGTATTATGTTAAACTGATAAGAATTCTTTTTAGAAGAGGAGGAAAAAAAGCCCAACAAACCCTTCAGTAACCATAACAACTTACTCTGCAGCACAGGGACAGCACACAGCTCCTTTCTGACCCTGCTGCTGGGGGCTCAAGGGTGGCACTGTGGGGATCCCCTCCAGCAGCCCCTCAGGGGACCTGAAAAACTTCCCCAGAACTCCAGGTTGTGCTGTGAAGGATGCCCGAGGTCACTTGGCTCTCTTGCTGCTGTCAGCCCTCTAATTTTCATCATCTGAAGGGAATTTCAGCTGGAGAATTGTGCTGAAGCTCAGTCTGGTGCTGGGAGTTTGGCTGCAGTGTGAGGGAGGGATGGATGCAAGGGTGCTGGGTGCAGGAAGGGCCACAGACTTCCAGAGTGATTTGGGTTGGAAGGGACCTTAAAGCTCACCTTGTTCCAACCCCTGCAGTGGGCAGGGACATCTTCCAGTATCCCAGGTTGCTCCAAGTCCCTCCAACCTGGCCTTGAACACTTCCAGGGATCCAGGGGCAGCCACAGCTTCTCTGGGCACCCTGTGCCAGGGCCTCCCCACCCTCCCAGGGAAGAATTTCTTCCAAAATCCTGTCTACCCTTTCCCTCTGGCAGTGGGAAGCCATTCTCTCTTGTCCTGTCACTCCATCCCTTGTTCCAAGTCCCTCTCCAGCTCTCTCATAGTTCCTGTAGACACTCGAAGGGACTCTAAGGTCTCCCTGGAGCCTTCTGTTCTCCAGGCTGAGCAGGGATGCTTTTGGAGGTCAGAGGAGGATGCTTTCCATGGTCCTTGCATAAGAAATGAGGCAAGGAAATCCCTTCCTTACAGTGACTGTGCTGGCAGGCTCAGGACAGCCCTTGGAGCCCTGTGGGGAACTGGATCCAATCTCTGTGTCCTGGCAGAGGTGCCAGCTCCTGTTTCAGGTTGTTAAAGTAGATCCGGAGTGTGATGGGAACATACAGGTACTTAGAGCCTTCCTTGGCCCAGCTGAGCCCCGTGGGCTGTGTTTGCATGTGCTGCTGCTGGGAATTCTGTCAATTTAAAGCAGAATTCACACTTTGCTCACTGTCTGTTACCAGGGGTTGTCACTGAGACCATCAGAGCTAGAGAAAATCTTCTGCGAGCAACTGGGTTTTTTATCACCTCCTCCCTCCCCATCCCCTTGCACTTGCATTACCTGTGTGCTGTGGGTTCCAAATTTTCATGGAAAATGAGCTCACTGGTGGGGATGAGTCTAGAGGTGAACAAGCAGCAGCTTGCAAAATGCAGAGACCCTAAAAAGAGAGAGGGGTAGGCCTGATAAAATAGTCTGAATATTTTAGAATTAGGGATTAATTTTTTTGAATCCACAGCAGAAGAGGCAAAGGTGTGCAACTTTGTGTGTCTGCTCAGGAAATCAATTACTTAAACCTGCTGGGTTAGAAGTCATGGTAGCAGCAGGGAAGCTGTGTAAAGGTGTCTGCTCAGCCTATGCTTGCCAGCCTCTCCTCACATTGTTCTGGAGCAGCCAGTTGGATGCTGAGTGCTTTTTGTAGCTGATGTCAAATCTTGGTCAGCCGGAGAGCCTTTATAAATAAAGGTGTCTGCTGGTATTCAGGCATTTGTGGATAATAGCTGCTGTAATTCAGCTGTCCAGCCTGGCTTCCCGGCTCTTATAAATGACTGATCAGAGATTCCACTGAGAATGAGGATTTAAAGGGATGGAGCTGCTGGAAGTGGTCTCTGTGCTGGTGAGTACAGCGAGTCCCCATCCCCAGGACAGGTGGCCGGTGTTGCCCTCCCTCCGCTGGTGTCCCGGGTTTGTATTTCACACAAGGCAAATGTTGCATTAATAAAACTTGTGTTGTGGTTAGATGGCAGGGCTCTGCAGTCGTTTTTTGCAAGCTGCACTCGAATCTTTGAGTTTGTCTTTTTTTTTTCTCTTTTCCTTTTATTTATGGGAGCGGGTAAACACTCGGAGATCTCTCTGGACAAGCCACAGCAGCTGGAGGATACTGGTTTCTCTATGGAGTGGAGGAATTTCATCAGAGGAGCTATTGTTCCACTGTGTTCTCAGCATTTTGGCAACTGTTCTTTAGATTAACCCTACAGAAAGGGGAGGGTGCTCTCTGCTGGGTCTGAAAAAATTGCAAAAATGTGGGCAGATGCTTTTTGCATTGTTAGGAATCGATCCTGGTTGGTAGTGGGGAAGCATGGTGTGGGATTAGGGAATGAAGAAGCCCAAGTTCTTTAAGTCCCTCCTGAAGCCAAACTGGATGTCAGCATTGATGTTCAGTTGGTTTCTGTTTTTAAAGAGGAAATAGTTGGTGTCTTTTCCCACTGCCTTGAGCAGTCAATAATCTCAGGGTGTGATGGCTGGGAGTCCAGCCCACACCCCTCCTGAGCTACTGCAGAATCCTCACTGGCTGGATAATCCGTTTTCCTGGGCAGTATTGGCTTTGCTTGGCAGGGTTTTGGTAGCAGGGTGGCTTCTGTGAGAAGATGCCTGATGGGGCAACCAGAGCTTCTCTGGGCAACCTGTGCCAGGGCCTCACCACCCTCACAGCCAAGAATTTATTCCCAGTATCCCATCTAACCTGCTGATAGCAAAGAACCTACGTCGTGAGTTAAGGGGGTGGCTTGAGACAGCCAGACTGGTGTAAATTTGGAGGGATGAGCAACTTGGATGGGGCCTGGAGCCACCTGGGACAGTGGAAGGTGCCCTTGCCCATGGCAGGGGGGGAATGAGATGATCTTTAAGGGCCCTTCCAACCCAACGCATGCTGTGATTGCTCATCCAAGAGCTGGTGTGGTCCCTTGTAGGGGACCCTGAGGAGAAACGAATCCCTGACTTGTGGCCAAGGGCTGATGAAGCTCCTCACTCACCCTGCAGCAGCTTCTCCTCCTGCCAGTGCCTGCAAAGCTGAATTCAGCCCCCAGCTCTGTTAGTTGCCACATCTGCAAAACGTAACCAAATCCGGGGTTTATTTAATCTCGTGTGCCTATTTTGATTCAGTTTACCCATACAATTACACTAATTTGCTTTATTACACACAAAAAGATTAAAAATACATCTGGCAGAGAGGATTAAAAGCTGGTAATCTGGCTGCTAAGAAGCACACGATGCTTTAGGATTTCCTTTCGAGGTGTGTGGAGCTCTGGAACATGAGCAAATGTCATCCTTTGTAGTTGGAGTTTTCATAGGGAGAGCTCATTAAAGCTGGTGTGATTGTTTGAGTGAACGAGAAATGAATGAATTTAAAATATGACTAAATCCTACCACATAAAAGCAGTTGTGATTTAAGAGCTCGTTTTTGGTTTGGGTTTGTGTTTTTTGTGTGTGTAAACCTGGAGCAATAGGGTTGTTTTACCTTTTAAGGGATTTAACAAGTCTCCCTAATTTTCTTTTAATGTTGCAGAGCTTAAAAAAAATGCAAGGTCAGGCTGAGCGTAACTAATGCCAGTGTGAAAGCAGAGGAAAGCCTGTTTCTCCATAGACTTAAAATTAGTGCAGCAATCCTCAGTACAGCCTTTGAAGAGGGATATAGCAGGAAAAGAGACTGCTGGAATCTTGATAAATAAAAATATGTGCTTGAGGATGGTTTTTTTTCCCTTTTTTTGTCCAAGGAGAAAGGGGAGCCCTATAAAAGCCAAGGTTTAATTTAGCTTTGCTTGCTTTCCCACGTGCCCCAAGAGGGCTCGTGGCAGGTGAAGGTGTCCTTGGATCCTTCAGGGGCTGGCAAACCTCTCTGGGGGTGCTGGGTTTTGACTCCTTATCACTGGATTTATTTGGGTTTACCCATGGCAGGGTCCCAAGGGTGCTGAGAGCTTTTCTCCCAGGATCTGAGTTGGTCTGTGTGAGCTCTGCTGCTCTGTGCCAGTTTGGTGCTGGCATTTTGTGGGGGGAATCCCCTTACTGTTTCACAAAACCTTTTTGTTTCACTATTAAGGTTTATTGTGGTGAGTGTTACCTTTATCATCTTGATGTCAAAACCCCACAAACTTGGCTCTTTTCACACAGCTCTGGATGTGCTGCCCGTTCTGGCCTCCTGTGTAATGAGAAGCCCAAAGCATTATCCTGCTTTTCCTGCAGCAAGCCCGCAGCATCCGTGTGACAAAAACACACCTTGCTTTGGTCAGGCCACCCTTGGGGATCCCACAGCGGGTCCTGGCAGCCGTGCTGCTGTGACAACAAGCAAAGAGGTGTCACCGTGTCACCTCGGTGCTGCAGGGGATGCCCAGAGCCCTCCACTGCCATCATCAGAGAGCTGTTTCCCTGCTTGTCCCTCGCCACATGTGTTAATTTTGCTTCCCAAGCCTGGCCTGCTGCTACAACCCGTGTGTGTCCCTTCTTTCCGTACATTGTGGTCTCCTGCTGCTGGAGGTGGCCGGGAGCCTGGTGACACTTTGAGGACGCGTGGGGGAAGGGGAGTTCCCACGTCCCCGCTGCTGTTTCCCTTCCCTCTCCTTGGCCACAGAGGCTGTTTTCGTGATGCCGAGGTTGCCGGTGGTGACAGGGCAGTGTTTTATGCCGTGTGCCCCAGGGGACACGCTGAGGACAGGTCCCGTTTCCCGCCAGCTTTTAGGCTCTCGGGGAGTGCCGGGGTTGCCCCATCCCTGCCAGGATGCAGGTGCTGGTCCCTGGGCTGCTCCGGCTCTTCCCTGCGTGGGATGCAGCCAGCAGCCTCCATCCCCTCCGTGCCAGCTGGAGCCCTGCCCGCAGCACCGGCCCTCCCTGGGCATCACCTTCCCCCTCCTGCTGGCAGAGCCGCAGCCAAATAAAAAGTGTTTTCCTCTCTCTATCTGCTGCGTGACTGCCTGGCCCTGGGGAGGGAGATGGGGCTGTGGATATCTCTCCAGAGCCAGGATTTGGGCTTTTTTCCTCTCCCTCAAAATGTCTACGCCCCCCGGTTTTCGAACACAGTCACCTCTGCCTCCTCGCTCCATCGAGGTTTGTGGGTTTTTGTTAACTCCTTACGTGCCCGTGGCTGATAAAATTTGGCCTGTTGTAGTAGAAATCCCAGCATGTGCAACTTTGTTTTTCTCCCAGCAGAATCCATATGTTGCAGCTTTCAGGGGAGAGGAAAGCAGCATTAACTTTTCATGCCTAGCATCGCTAATTTAAGGGGTGAGAAATTGGCCTGGGTCTCTTTTTTTAAAGAACTGAGCATATACTGATAGTAGCAGTGTTGGTACTGAATAACTCAATAAGCTGAAGAATGCAGCAATATCTAAAATTAAATCTGTTCTTAATTGCTCAGTTATAAATGGCAGCGTTTTCTCCGAATGGAATTAATTTACTATTTTTCATTTGCCGACATGAGTCTCAGCAGCACAAACCCCACATTTTGCATTAATACAATAATAAGGCACTTCCAAAAGGTGTGCTTGGCATTTGTAACACACAGCACAATCTAACAAACCATAAACTATGTCAAAATACTCCTAAAGTGGTAATTAAAACTTTTTTAAAAATGTAGAATAGATGAATACATTCCAAATTGTGACTTTTCAATGAAGCTCTTTCATAAAAAACATTGTTTCTTGCCAAAACAAATTCAAAGGCATTTTTGTAATTTCTGCTGGGGAAAGGAGGAGTGTTTATCCAGCCTTTCATGTTGGCTGGGCTTTTTGACTTTTATTTAATTTTTTTTTTTTAAAGGCAGTGCAAAAAAAGGGGTATTTTTGTCTGAATGTGCATTAAAAAGTCTCACTCCTGTCCTGTCCAGAGCAACGAAGGCTGGGGCAGGACGTGCCTTGGTGTGCAGGGTTGTCTTTAGCATCCTGTCTGAAGTTCAGTGGTGATGGGATCCCATGGCACGTTGTATTTGGGGCAGACAGAGATCCCAAAGTGGTTCCTGGGGTTGGGGATCCAGCTGACGAGGGTGGCTCCTGCCTTTGGAGCAGGGAACCCCCCGCGAGTGCTCGGGATGGGAATGGGGTTCCCCTGCTTGCTTTGCAGAGCATCATCTGCAGCCTCAGGCATCCAACCAGCGCACAAAGCAAAACTGCTCGAGGTGTTTATAGCTTTTCCTCCTGACTGTTTTTTATCATTTCCATTTTGGATGTGTTTTTGACAGCTTTTACCTGCTGAGTCACCATTTGTCCTCGTGCACAGGAGCCGCTCCTGACGTACCGAATCCCCGAGCAGGCTTGAGCAACCATCATTTAAAAATAAATCCTGTCAGGGAAGCGAGCTTTTTTCCCCCTCTTTATTTTCATCATACCACCAACTGCTTTTCCCACTGTGTGTTTGCTCTGTTACACGAGGAGGGTGTTTTATAGATGTGATGCCTTCACGTTGCTAAGGATGGCTTTACCATTTATCACATCCCGCCACCACGTATCCCATGGAGGAACTGTGTGTTGCTACCAGATAAGGATGCAGCTTCTGGAGAAAACTGTATCTGATTCTGCAACCAGTGCTCTGCTTCTCCTGAGGTGGATCTTTTTGGTGGTGAACCACAAACTGAGCACAAACTGATTCTTGTAGCTCGGCTTAATAGATAAAAATCCTTGCTTGCTGCTACTTCTGGTGGATGGGAAGGGACAGTTGGTCTTTCCAAGGGTTATCCCAATACCCAGGTTAGTTTTCTTTCCCATTTACTGGATTCAGGTGGCAGGTGTGTTTATAGCTGGTTTTGCAGTGTTGCTGAGTGCTTGATCTGCATCACTTGCTTGCAGACAGCCAGGCTGCAGCAGCTACCTCTCCAGAAACTGTTTGGAAAGGCTTTGGATATGTGCAGTGACACTCATTTGGGATATTGAAACACCTGCCCTCTGGTCCCCTTCTGCCCCAAAAATGCATCTCAGATTTGCTTTGATGTATTATCTGTAATTTTGTGCATTGGGTGGCAAATGACAAGAATACTGTTAGCTCCTTCCTGTTTCTACATCCTCACGCTCCTCCAGCGTTGATGCTGCAGATGGAGACTTGCAGGATGCTTGGGTTGGAAGGGACCTGAAAAATCATCATGTCCCCATCCCCTGCCATTGGCTGGGACACCTTTGGCTCGGCCAGGTTACTCCAAGCCCCATCCAGCCTGGACTGGAATGCTTCCAGGGATGGGGCAGCCACAGCTTCTCTGGGTAGCTGTGCCACGGCCTCACCACCCTCACAGGGAAAAATTTCTTCCTGATTCTTCATGGTGTGCACAGCTGTTCTGCCTGGATGGTGTATTCCTTCTTTTATGGGTGCTCCCACCTTCCTCCTTTCTGGGGAATTCACTGCAGAAATTAAATGTTCAGTCTATTTATAAATTTCAGTCTCTGTATTAATCCATCCATATATTTATTAACCCTCCAGGTGGTTGCATTTCACTGTAATACAACTGCTAGTGGGACATTAATCTTAGTGAAAGTCTATTTTAGCTTCCTTTTGATAGTGCAGCCTGCTATCATCCTGTGGGGCAAATCCTCCCCTAGGAAGGGAGACTATTTAAGGAGGAGCAATTTGTGAGGGAACAGCTGGAGCTGAAACCGAAGCCAGGTTTGGGAAGAGGAGGAGGAGGCTGGGAAGGAGCTATTTCAGGGATTTTGTCTGGCCACATTGGTCTTGGGCATGGAGGTGCCCACCCACTCCTTTGTGTGATCAGCACTAGTTTGGCACAAGCTGTTCAATGTGTGGCTCATTTTTCCCATAATTAAACCCTTCATGCCCTGGGGATATGCTGTATTGATCAGCCCAGGTTCCTGTGGAACCCATCCCTGGAGGTTTTCAGCATCCCTGGAGGTGTTCACCATCCTTGGAAGTGTTCAAATGTTCATTCCCATCATGGCTGGATGTGGCATTCAGTGCTCTGGTCTGGTTGAGAAGGTGGTGACAGTCATGGGGGGGTTCAGTGATCTCAGAGGTCTTTTCCAGCCATTCTGTGATTCTGGGAGTGGGGTTTACATGTGAATCCCATGGGATATATTTGCTTCTTGTTCTTCCCCGTGTAGTTTGTCAAGAGGATACAGAAGATGAGATGCTTTGTACTTGTGCTGCTGTTAAATCTGAATGAGTAATTCAATAATGAATAGCTATCAGTTCATTGCTTTCATATTCAGGAGAAATCCTGTGCTTTTAAAGCCTTTTTATAAGGATTGGATTGTGAGCTAATTTCTAATCTTGCACAACTAACGGGTACTTGAACATAAGGCTTCCTTTTATCATTGCAGTCTCTTTTGTTAGAACAATCACCAGCATATGGTTTTGGAGGATTTAACATCTCAGACACATGGTGACACTCTCTTAGTCCTCTCTATGCATGCAAGTCTAAAAGTCTTTTTTTTTTTAAAGTCTTCAGGATGCTTGTGAGTACTTGGAGCTAGAAAAGAAAATAGAAGGCCCACCAACAGGTTTTGCAAAAGAAGGTTTCTAAAAATGCATCTTATTGAGGAGAACATGTGTGTCTGGGCTGTAACATAGAACTTGTTGACATGTTTTGCTAAATTTGCTCTGGGTTTTTTTATTTTAGCAGTTGGAAAAAGCTTGTAAAACTGGGGAATGTGTGCAGTGGTTTTCCCTCCTTTCTTAGCCCTGCTGATTCTTGTTGTGTTCTCCTGAGGCTGACTTGTGGGTGGGTCCCAAATCATCTTCTTGGCATTTTGGGGGGGTTCTTGGGCACCCAGCCTTGGCACAGCTTCCTTCTTCCATCCTACATCTCTCTGCTTGTTTAGGATTTTGTAACTGTGGATTTTCCTTTCCTCCCTGTCAGCCTACACAGGGGCTAGAGGGCACGTGTCTTGCTGTGTCCTGCATGGCACGGAGGGAGCAGGGATGCTGCAGCCCCTCTTCTTCCAGGCATTAGGTGCTTTTGGCAGGGTGGAAACACTAAATCACATTAGAGATGTGTTTAGAGAAATGAGGGCTATGGTGGCATGAGCTGTGCATCCTCACTCCTGAGCAAAAAGGGTTTGTGGTTGTAGGAAAAGCCTTCAGGGTTGTGGGATGGAATGACAGTGGGGGCTGGAGCTGCTGCAATTCTCCTCCCTCTGTCCAAAGGATTTTGGTTTCCCCTTATCTATCAAATAGAGGGTGAACTGGGCCGTGCAATATTCCAGTTGTTTTTGAAAAATCAGCTTTTTTTATCCTTTCTCTCAGATGTCCCTTTGGCTGGCAATGTGTGGTAATGAGGAGGAAAAAAGAAGGGAAATCTTTCTCCTTGGGGATAAAGGACAGTGTTGTGTCCCTAGTGCCAGAGCCAGGCAGTGGAGCATGGGAAGGGCTCACTCAGGGTTCACTGTGGCCTCACGTTTCTCAGCTCTGGCCATTTTCCTGTCAAAGTAGAAGCCACCAAAATATCTCATTCTGTTGTGTTGCTGTGAGAGAGGAAGCATTTTCTGTCTGAAGTAACAGCTGGAGCTGGGACTTGGAGTGACCTGGTGTGGAGGAAGGGAAATTGGAACGAGATGGTCCTTATGGTCCCTTCCAACTCAAACCATTCTCAGATTCTTGGGTTCATTTTTCCTTTTTTCCAGTGCACCACCTGTTCTGTGCATTTATTTCTTTCTTCTAGCTTACACTGGTCCATGTGCAAGCCAAGATTCCTGTGGAAGGTTCCCCATTGACATCCCGAGAGGACCAGGATGCATCAGCCCAAGTCAAGGGATTCCCATGTGGACCCCACTTCTTCTTTTTGCTCAGGAGTCCCCTCTGGCTCTGCCCTGGAGACTTTTGGAGACTCTTCAGGAGAGCATCAGCTCGGGAGACCTTGTGCAGCCAGAGGGGATGGCTGAATTCCAGCTTCGATCTCTGGAAGTATTCTAGAGATGTGTAGATGTGGCATTTGTGGACATGGTTTAGTGGCAGCTGTGCCAGTGTTAAACTTAAGTCTTTTCCAACTTAAACTGTTTTATAATTCCAGTCTGGAAGCAGTGTGGATGGGAATTCTGGGTGTGTTAGGGTGGTGAGAAGGTGCCTGCCCACCCAGGCTGGCTGCGAGATGCTCCAGGGGGACCCTTTGCTGACTGTGGGGATCTCATATCCCATCACTGGGAAGTGGTGCCCCTAATCCAGATCTCTTAGAGCTGCTGCTGTGCTGTTTCCAGCAGGCAAATGGGAATGAAGGCACTGTTTGGTGGGTGCCAGAGCTTTTCCCCATGTCCCAGACTGCGAGAGAAGCCGAAGGAAAGAGTGGGGATGTATTCCCTTTCTCCTCTGGCACACACATGTCCCCGAGGCTTGGCTGTTGTTTCAAAGCTACTCTTTGGCTGTTTTAAATTTAGGAGGTGGCTCCTGCAGGCACAGGATAACTGACTGTGCTGTGGGGCAGGAATGGGACAGGGCACCTGCAGTGATCGGAGCTGCTCCTCTTGCTCCTCCTCCCATTGGATCTGCTGCCCTGTGTATTTCCACCTCACCTGTGACCTCCCTGCTCCTGCTTCTGAGTCAGGTCATCAGGAATTGCAGGGTTTTGGGGGAAGATAGTCTCATACTGGGGGAAGAGAAGCAGCAGTGAGAGTGGCTCTTGCAGGGTCTCAAGACCTGTGACCCACATCCCTGCATCCCAGATAGCCAACCTTGTCCTGTACTTGCATCCAGGTGGTGAAACCTGCTCTTCTGGGCTCAAAAAGTCACACTGGCATGGACATGCAGAGCACACAAAAACACAGCTCCTGACTGGGCAGGCACAGGTTGAAGTCAGAGCATCAGCATCTGACTTGATACTTGACCTTTTGTGTGCTTCCTATTGCAAACACACTTCTCTGCAGGTCTGGGGGAAAGAAATTAAAAAATGCATGGGGTCTGTGCTGAAGGCAATCCCGGTGGGATGGTTTCATCTTTAGCCCAGGTTTGTTTCTTGGTCCTCTCCTCCCTCTGTAAGAGGAACTGGGAAGATGAATGGATTCACGCTGAGGTCTTTTGACAGAAAATGCTGCAGTAAGCACAAAGCTTGGTGTGGGCACGGTGCTGTGCAGCACTCAGGTGCTGCCTGTTAACCTGCACGTAGAAATGTGCTGAGATCTTTCAGTGTGGCTTTAACAGGCACCTGGACAGCTGGAAGGGTAAATGTAGGAAGGATATTCAGTCTCCAGCTTTCAAAGCAAAGCCTTGTCTTTCCCATCCTCCTGTATCAGAGTCCTCATCGTGAACTAAACCATCCAGTCGTTTTAAACTGGCAGTGCAGGTTTAGATTAGATGTTAGGAAGAAATTTGCTCAGAGGGGAGGTGAGGCCCTGGCACAGGGTGCCCAGAGAAGCTGTGGCTGCCCCTGGATCCCTGGAAATGTCCAGGGCTTGGAGCAGCCTAGGGCAGTGGAAGGTGTCCCTGTCCATGTCACAGGGTGAGACTTGATGTTCCTTAATGTCCCTTCCAACCCAAACCATCCTGGGATTCTCTAGTCGTGCATCACAGGTCCCAGCTCAGGTATTTGGAAGACTCTTTATTTTTCCCTCTCTCATGGTCACAGAGGATTGCAGCTCTTCATCAGGAGCCTTGACTCCCCTCCTGTCATCAGGCAGGTTTAAATAGAAGGAAAATATCTTTGGGTAGGAAAAAATAAATAAAACTCCACCTGAATTTTCTGAATTATTTTCTTTTTGGTTAAGAATAGCCTGGAAACAAGAGCTGAGGTGTCTGAGCTGAGCACAGTAATTTATTTGGACTGAGTATAATAATTTAGTTTGAGCTTGCTGTGGAAGCAGAAGGCTGCAGTGGCTTTGCCACCCTTCATGTGGGCAGAGGAGGGAGAGATGAGAGTGGGGGTTTCTGTTTTGGGGGGTGCCTGGACGTGGCCATCTTGGCCAAAACATGTGAGTCCCCCATTCATGCTGCATGCAAGGAACATTTGCCTCACCCATGCAGATCTGGGTAAAGGGGGACTCTGCAGACCCCTCTGCCCTGAGGCTTCCTTGCAGAAGGCTTTTTTGCAGAGGTGGGAACCTGTCCCTGTAGGAACAGGGCTCTCCTTAACAGGAGATCTTTGAAAAAAAATGCGTATGTTTTTGGTCTGGAAAATACTTTGGTATCCTCAGATCCTCCAGCCAGAAGGGAGCATGCTGATCCTCTGGTCTGGCCAGACAATTGCGCTCCCTGGTTCCCGTAGCTGAGCTCCTGCTTTCTGGGTGAGCTGGATTTGATTTCGGCATTTTCCATCAACTCCCTGAAATGGGGTCAGCTCTTGCCTGCTGTTCTTTCCAGTGGGTGATGTGCTCCTGTGGCTGGAATTCCTCTCTCCCATGCCTGGCCTGGTACATGTGAGCAGCATGCAGGGATTTTATCCAGAGGTGAAGGCAGATGCTCAGCGCTGAGGGGGAAGGTGTTTCCTACATGTTTTGCTCTCACCACCCCTCCTCCTGCCCTGTGAAGGGACAGAGATAGGCAGCAGCATCCCTTCTCCTTGCCCGTTTCCAGTGGGTCCCATCTGCATCACAAGGAGGCAAAATCAGTGGATTCAGCCAGGGGCATTCCCAGCAGAGCCCATGGAACACACCAGTTGCACGGACTCCAGCCGGGGCCAGCGGGCTTCCCTGTGCCAGGTTGAGTGATAAAGGCCCCCTTGTTAATGCACTTTGCCTTAAGCTGTGTTTCCACAGCTTTCCGTCTGTTTACCGAGAGTATTCAGACATGTAATTCCACCGGATCTGGCTGCTTACAGAGAAGGCTGGATTATTTGTGTTTCACAAATAAGGCCAGAAAACACAAGGGCTGGAGCACTGAAAGGCAGCTCTGCATCGCTCCTGGTGGGGTTTCTTCTTTAGTCCCACTCTCCTGCCTTTTCCTTTTTTCATTTATTTTTAGCCATAGACCCCTTTTTCTCTGACCCACATGTTCCCTGTTATCTGTGGTCTCTCCTGTTGCCTTAAATTGTTCATGGCTCTGTAGCTGGATTGTTTCCCTCTGGAGGAGAGTCTTACCTGGGCTCCCTGCTCCCCTTTCACCTGGAGGGTCCTTTTTTTTGGTGGTTGTTTTATTCTTTCATATGGTAAAACCTTATTTTGGAAAGAGCTGGGATTATGTATAATGAGACCTGGATGCCCTTGGGGAGAGAAGAAGTGATCTGTGGTGAGCCTGGGATGCAGAAGCATCCCTTGGCAAACCCTTTTCCTGGTGTGATTGTGGTATTGGTAAAGCTGCTCTTGTCTCAGTGAACTTTTGTGTTCCCAAATCTCCTTTTTGTCCTCCTGGCCATGAAACCATCAGTGAAGCTGGTTTACACTGGCACCTGTGTGAGCTGAGAGCTCTGCATCCATCTGTCCTCACAGGGCACAGCATCTCTCCCTCATCTCCAGTGGAGCCCTTGGGAAAAGCGGCTCTGTAAAGGTAAACGAGCAGTTTGGTTAATTAGAGCTCTCTGGACCTTTTCCAGCTGGATACCGAGGGAAGCAGGGGACAGCTTGTGTCCTCAAGCCAGGCACCTGCACCACAGCTCCTAGGCTCATACCCAGACACTGCAGGGATGGTCAGGCTCTGCAGGGGGAAAAATAAACCCCAGAGCCTATTTTTTCATAGAAAGGTCTGTAATGATCCTTTTGTGGTCCAGCCTGTCCTTAAAGCACCTTGCAGGAACAATTAAAGCAGTGCTGGTACAAATGCAGCCATATGTTCATCTGAACACGGAGGTGTCGTTTCAATGTTTGGAGGAACATCTGTGAAAGGGTGGGAGGGATTTCCCAGACCATCAGCACAGCAAGTTCTGTTCCTGTTGGACCCATGCGTGGTCTCCAGAGCTGAGCCACACTCCTCCCACAGGACCACCTCAGTGAGATGTTGCTCAAAAGGGTAAAAAAACCAAGGTCAATTTTGCCATCAGGGCAGTTTGCAGGACAGCCGACGTGCACAGGAACAGCAGGGCCTGTCCCTCAGCCAGGGAGCCTCGGTTTTCCTAAGCTGGAAAGAATTGCTTTGGATAAACTCTGTAAAGTCTGGGTTTGTGTCGTGTTGGAGTCGGTGAACAGATGCCCGTTGTTTTATGGAGCTGTGGATGAAAACCCAGCAGCTTTCCTCTGGTTGTAATGGTCGGGGCTGGCAGCTGGGGATGCCCCAGGGATGGCAGCAGCACGGAGCTGGTGTTATTTTAGGGCCATGAAGATGATAAAAGGTCTGGAGCACACCTCCTATTAGGAAAGACAGAGAATTAGGACTGTTCAGCCTGGAGAACAGAAGGCTCCAGGGAGACCTTAGAGTCCCTTCCAGTTCCTAAAGGGGTTCCAGGAGAGCTGGAGAGGGACTTTGGACAAGGGCCTGGAGTGACCAGACAAGAGGGAATGGCTTCTCACTGACAGAGGGCAGGGCTACATGGAATATTGGGAAGGAATTCTTCATAATGAGAGTGTTGAGGCCCTGGCACAGGGTGCCCAGAGAAGCTGTGGCTGCCCCTGGATCCCTGGAAGTGTCCAAGGCCAGGTTGGATGGGGCTTGGAGCAGCCTGGGACAGTGGAAGATGTCCCTGCCCATGACAGGGGGTGGGATGAGAAAACATCAGGTCCCTTCCAACCCAAACCATTCTGGGATTTTCTGATTCTGTTTACGTGCTCTGTCTTGTGAGTCTCTGGGACACTGGGTGCTGAAATTGGGGAGCTAAAGGTTGTCTGTGTGTGCCTTGTCAGACTCCTGCCATTCCCATGTGGTTGCTGTATCCTTTAACCTGTGACCTACAGAATGCCACATCCTCAGCCTGACAGGGAATTTGTGCTGGGATTATTGCAAGGGGGTGTGTGGGAAATCCTCACAGTTGCAAGGCCTATAAAGTGATGCTTTCCAAGTATAAATTCTTCATTTTCCAAAAGCCCAGCATTTTTTGGGACTTCCTTGGGTTCCATCCAGACCCAGTGTGCTGAGATGTAAGTTTGGGAAACCGACCCCAGAAGCGGGAGAACAATGGGAATCTCTTTGGGCTACTTCTTTTCTAATGGAAAACAGACTTAAGGACTTTGTGCCTTGTTCTGGAGGAATTAAATGAATCTTTGAAGCTGTGCTTGCTCTCTGTCTGACTTTTCAGCAGAGCAATTAATACCACCCCCCATTTTAAATGTATTCTTGGAGAAGAGCATCCACAGTGCTGAGCCGTGGATTTAGGGATGATGGATCATCGCAGCCATGGTGGTTTGGGTTGATGCACTTGGCAATTCTGCCTTTGCTGGTCAGGGCTGAGGCAGGGTGGGGCTGGGACTGATCTCACAAAATAATGAGTTCTGAGCTTTGTATTGTCAAACCATCACACAGCTGTGAACTGGTCCAGGCCAAACTTTTATCTGCTCAGTCACAAAACTGTGGGCCAAATTGAGAACCACGAGGGAACAACCCAGACCTCAAGTCTTGCCCTGGCTTGCTCTTACCCTGGCTGGATGCACAGCTGGATGTCAGGGAACATCCCAAGTGCAGGAAAATGTTCAAATGTTCAAGTCCATAAAATGTTTGACACCAGAGATGTGTTTAGGAAAATGTGAACCCACAGGTGAGGTTTTGGTGCTGGTTTAAATTGTGTGGAGCAGCACGTGAGCTGGGTAACACATCACAGTCTTCAAGCTGGTTACATCCAAGAGAATCCAGATGCTGATAATAAAGCAAATTAGACTCTTAGAGTGTTTTTTTTTTTAATACCCCATGAGATGTTTCCAATGGCATTTTATGTTTCAGACTTTTTTGGTAGAACAGTGGTAGGATCTAGAAATATCCAAGGCATGAACAGTATCTCTGTCTGTCTCCCTTTTCCCATCCAAAGATAATAAGAGCTGCAGGGCTGGCCCTTCCCCCAAAGCTGCAGGGCTTGTGTTGCTTTTCCTTGCATATTTTGGCAGGGAAAAAATAGCCTTGAAGTGTGGTAAAAGACAGAAATATGCTGGAGCATCAGGAATCCAACCAGTCTCTTTGAGGATGGAGTAAGAGAACAGAAAGATTTTTTTTTTTTCTTCCTTTCTAAAGGCGTTACGAGCAAAGCTGTTGGGTTTGAGGATGGAGGATCATAAAGCGCTTTCCTGATCTGGAGGAATGATTCAAACTGACAGATTTCAAAAGGAAAACAAAACTGGAGAAAAGCTGAGTTTTTTTAGAACTTCTGCTTGCACAGCTTAAAAACAAAAACCTGCATTTGCTTTGCAGTTTTGCTGACATTATTTCTCAGGCTGCGCATTAATGATTTGAAAGGAGTGGTAACTTTTTCACTATTCCTTTGGTTTTTAGACCCGTTTTTGCTGCGTGGGGTGGTTGTTTTTCTTCCCTTTTGTGGCCATTCACAGCAGAGTGGTCGCTGTGCTGGTGGGGGGAACTGGCCATGCCCTAAGGGAGAGGAACCAGCAGCCTGGTTTTGGCTGCCACAGGGCTGTCAAGGTGTCCCAGGGTTTGAAAAGCCCTTGGGGGCACGAAATGCAGGATTTCAATCCTTTGTGGCATGTGCTGCTGACGCCAGGAATCTTTCAGCTTCTTGTACTGAAGGTACAAGCAATTCTAAACTATGCGTAAGTGATTTTGGAGCTGATAGTGTCACTCACAGGCTGTGGAGACACCGTTCCCCGAGCTCTGTGCTCCTGCTGTGCCTGTTTTGGGCTCGGCGTGGGTGTTTTATTGGCTGTCAGCAGGCACCAGTCCCCCCTGCGTGCTCCTGGGTAAGTCACTGATGATGTGCCACGGCTCCTGCTGCTCCCTGCGAGCCTGGCTCAGCTCCGGTCACATCGCCCGGGGCTCCAGCCTGCTGCAGCAGCACGGAGCTTAGCCCGGCCTGGGGGTGTGCAACGGACTCACACGAAGGAATCGCTTTGCTGCGTTGTTTATTGGATATTCTGGGTTTTTTTCTACAACTTCATCTGTCACCGTGACCCCGGTGTGGCTCTGTTCAAGCAATGAGTGCAGGGATGAACGTCACATCTTGAAGTGACCAGGAACTCCCTGTTCTCAACAGAAGCAGCTCTGATGTAAACCAGTGCTCTGTTGGGTTTTTTTTTTTTTTTTTTTTTTTTCTTGGAGGAAAAAAGGAGGCAAAGAAGAAATACATGATGTATCAGTGATGTCTTAGTGGGGAAAAAAAATGACTTCCAATTGCAAAGTGGAAGGAATCTGTGCAGAGTGTTCTGGGGCACTTCTTGCCCCTCTCTGCTCTCTGTTTTAGTTTCACTGCAAATATCCCCAGTCCAGGTTTTCTCCCAGGCAGCACTGAATCGCGCCTGTCTGCAATTTGTCTTTCTGCAGAAGGATGTTTTTGCCAATTTTATACCAGATCTTCAGTCTCTCAAAGCTGAGGTGGCTTCAGACGCCCACAGGTTTTGTTGGATTCTTTTTTTTCCCCCCGGGCATGCATGCTTCCAAAAATGAGTGGGAATCCTTCCAGAGATGAGCTCTGTAACTCCAACTTTTGGAGAGCTTTTTTTTCCTACTTCTATACATATTTTCTCTCATTACTGATGGCAGAGAGCCTACAGGTATTTATCACAGCGTCAGCCATCCAGTTTCTCTGCAGCAGCTCCCAGCCTTTGCATAGTGCTGGGAAACTCCAGCAAAGTGTAGGATGTAAATACAGAACAGGGCAGATGAAATAAATAAAAGCTAAGAAATCCTTATTGTTTAAAGCTTTTTTTTTTTTTTTTTAAGAAAAGAATGAGAATGAGACTACACATCATGACAACCTGTGTTGGTATAAAACCATACCACGATGAGTTGCTGTGCTTCATATTAAATATTCAAGTGCTGCTTGTTTGCTGCCAAAGTGTTCAAGTCACGCTCTTGGGGGTGGGGAGTTTATAGCAAAGTATCTGTGAAGAGGTTATTGAAATGCTAGATTTTCCTCCTTTTGGGTTGAACTGATCAGTTCTGTTCCATGGCTGGTCCCTTAAAAGCAGAGAAAGTCATCGGAGCTGAGACAAGGATGGGGACCCTGATGCTGAGAAAAGATCTGTTATTTCTAAACTCTTGAGACTGACCAGAAAAAAAATAAAAAATAATGATTAAAAAAATAATTTTAAAAATTCAAAGCACAATACCAGCAAAATAAGCTTTGATCCCATTGTTTTCTCTGTAAATATTCTGCAGTGCTGAAGCCACCTTGTCATTCCACTTTTCGGTTTCCACTTGAGCAAAGTTTAACACGTTGCTGCAGAGAATGAGCCTGTAGTAAATAAAATGATTCATCATTCCTACCATAGTGAAAAAGGGAGGTGGGAAATGTCTGTCAAGTTCTCCTGAAGTCCTTGAATCAAATGTGTAGGGATTTTTGAATAACCTCGGAATTACCAAATAAAAGCATTAATTTGAGTGTCAAGATGATATTTAATTGGAAAGCAACCACAGGGACAGATTCATTTTTAGGCAACTAGCAAAAAAAAAAGTATAAATACAAAATAAGTTTAAACTAAAGTAATTGGAAATTAATTGAAATTTAATTTTAATTAGGTGCATGAAATTGGATCGTCTGGATCCCTGGGGTTCCTATCTCTGTCTCTTCCCTTTTTTTTCCCCTCTGTAAGGCAAATGTCAATTAATATTTTAAAAGTGCTTTAAATAACTTCATGTCTGCAACTTACTGCAAGTCAGTGGGACTCAAGTGTTGAAAGGTTTGGGAACCAGCGGGCAGTTATAGTTACAGAATAGCTGCAGAGGGGATGTAGCACTCAGGCCTTTGTGTGTCTGGGATGCCTGGTTTTCCTTAAAAGCAGAAGGAAAAAGAGCCCAATTTTGCCATTCTGCTTTGAAATATCACCTGGATGGGTTTTCTCCTGACTGCAGAGAAAAGGGTACGGGTCAGACCTCTTAGAGAAGATCTTGTGTGTTTTTCTCGGAAGCTCTGGATGTCTGGAGATGCCATGTCTAACTTTTCCTGACATCTCCAGCTGCCATAGTGCCTTAAGGCTGGGCAGTGGTGCAGGATCTATCCTTTGCTTGGGGGCTTGGTTTCATGGAATCACACATTGCTTTGGGTTGGAAGGGGCCTTAAAGACCATCTCGTTCCATCCCCTGCCGTGGGCAGGGACACCTTCCACGAGACCAGGTCGCTCAAAGCCCCATCCAGCCTGGCCTTGAGCACTTCCAAGGATGTTTCCACCCTAGCAAGGGTCTTCTTGGGCATCTAGACAGGCTTTGGCTCACCCAGGTGTCCAAGGTGTCTTGCCAGGTGCTGCTTCTCCATGAAGAGCTCCTGGGGCTGCAGGAGATGCCTGAGCATTCTACTGAATCCTTCTTGGTCCAGGGAATTCAGGTGCCAAAACACCTCTTGAGGCGTTGTTGACTTTCCTGGGAGGATTAGGATTCTACCCTGGGGGATTTCACCATGGTTCCTGCCCTTGACAAGTGAGGACACAGCTCATACCAGGCACTGGGCTGGTGGAGGAGCGAGGAATGTCCTCTGTCTAGACAGATGGCTCTGGCTCAGGAAGCAGGAGGTTTTTGGGAACAGCCTCACCAGCTCCCCTGGGGCAGGGCTCAGGTGCATCCAGCCACTGCTCTTTTCATACCCACGGCAGTGGGAGGCTCGTGGCTCCTTCAGGCAGCCCAGCAGCAAGATGGACCGAGATGCTCCAAAGACAAGAGGAGCCAGGGAGAGGACCTGCACCTTTCCCATCTCTGCATGCCTGGACTGAGTCCCTGTTGCATCCTTCCTGCTTGGGAATCCTGGCAACATGTTCTGGCTGCTCACTGAGGATGTGTCGTGATGCTTTTTGATTCCAAGGTGCCTTTGCCATGCTTGGACAGAGAAGTGGTGCCTAAAAGACGCATCATTAATGTATTTGAGGAGCTGTCACTTCATGGCCTGAACTGCAAACCTTGTTGTTGTGGCATGAAAAGAAAGAAAGGGTCAGGAAAGAAGGAAGCCCAAGGGTTTTTGTCTGTGTGGTGCTCTGTGTGGCAGCTGGTGTGGGTCACATCTGCGCTGGGGGGACGGGAACAGCGTGTGGAGGAGCCGGTCCGTGATCCCCTTGATGCCTTCAGAGGCCTCCTAAAAACAGAGGCCAGACAGGAGGAAGGGAATAAAGGTGGGGATTTATTGGAAAGGCCTCCAAAGGTACCCCTGGGGAGCCAGAGGTGCTGCCCAGATGGGCCCCGAGATGGACCCTGAGAGGCCACGAGTTCTTCCCGCTTTTCTGGGTTTGGTTCATTTGCATCTCAGGGTTGATTCTCCAATTAAAGCTGCAGTTAATGATGGAATTGCCCTCAGCTTGCCCCCCTCAGAGGCTCTTTGGTTGTTACTTTTTGGGCCCAGTTTGGGCTGGGTGTTCTTGGAGAGCAGCCCCGGAGAGGCTTTGTTGTGTGTGCCCAGCACAGAGAGCAGCACTGAACAGGGAACAGGCAACTCCAGAGTTACACACTGGGCACTGCAGGGTTTGGAAAATAGAAAAGTTAAAACCTCAGGCACCACCACCCTCACATGAGATCTGTGGAGTTCTGCCTCCTGCCGTGAGCTCCCAGGCTGACGCCATTTCGTTCCTGCTCCGGGAGCTCCAGAGGAGAAGGGTTTCGCTCAGGAAGTCGGAGCAGCCGCGTTATTTATAGAAGAATTATTTGTTTGGACGTGAATAACCTCGGCACTCGTTGGCAGCGAGCTGGAGGTCAGCGTCCCTGTCTGCTGCATTCCTGCACCTTTGCTGCCTGGGGAGACTCTCTTGGATCCCAGCGTGTTTTCCTGGGCTGCATCCCTTGCTCCCCATTCCTCTGCCCATCCTGGAGCACCCCTGCACCCTCCTGGGCTGTCTCCTCTGCACTGGCTGTCACACACCATCCCAAATGATCCCTGGTGGTGTTGCTTTAGCTGGCACACAGCTCAGAAATCCTCTTTAAAATCATCTCCCACTTGTGTTTTGAGTATTTTGTCCCCCTAAAAAGTGGATGAACCCCCATTTTTCAGCACAGGCTTACGACAAAGACCCCAGCGTATGTTCAGCTGCATTTTACTCATTTTGCTGGTTTCCCCATTTCAGCTCTGAAGTGAAATCATCCCTCAGCCTTTCACTAATGGAAACTTGGTTTTGGTGCCAAGATAGAGGCAGCAGAACCTGAAACTATTTTTCCAAAGCTCTGGAAACATTGTGCAGCTCCAGGGGAGGCAGGATGGAAACAGTCACATCAGGTTGGTTACCTCTGATCCTGGGTTTCCAGAGATAAGGTTTGAGTCCCCTGCATCATTCTTCAACAGAACGGGCTTGGTTGTGTCTTTGCTATAAGGATTTTTGTGTTTAAGCTGAAACATCTTATTTTGGCTGACTGAAGGACCCTCAGAAGATGAATAGGTTTCTTCTGCACACTCCCCCGCACTCTTTTTCATTGTCAGAGCAATGTAAAGGCTCCTTGGAGTAACCTTCATTTTCCATTTTTCCTTTTAAAATCAGGAGAGAGAGCTCATTCCTCCTATTCAGCTGAGAGTCCACGTGAAATAAAATCTCCCAGAGTGTAGCATAGGGTTGGGTAATGTCATGTGTAACACTGATTTAAGCATCCCCTAACAGGCAAATTGAGAACAAAACATTTCTTTTTTGTCTTCTTTTTTTTTTTTTTTTTTCCTTAAAGAGATGTGTGGTTTGTTTGCAGAGGGTTTGGAAAACCCTCTGGAGCTCCTTTGCATGTATATGCAATCCTCAGGCATACTTGTCTGACTGTCCTAGCTGCTCAGTTAAAGGTCAGACTCTTGGAGGTTTCCCAGTGTATATCGTCTACTGCGATTATTTTTTCCATATTAAAAAAAAAAAAACCAAACTAAATTTCTCAGTGATGTTTAATTATTTTCCAGTTTGTTTAAGCTCTTGTGGAGAGATCTGTGTTTGCACTGGTGAGCCAGAGCAGCGTGTCCCACTGGAGCTGCCTCCAGCACTGGGGAAGGGCTTCTTTTCTTTTTTTTTTTTTTTTTTTTAAATTCCTTAAACACGATTTGAATCTCGAGTGCGACGGTCTGACGAGGGGAAATACTGCACCAGAACATTTGCTTGTGGTTTTTTGCTCTGCTCTCCCTCCCTTTCCCCGTGCGTGCCTGCGAGAGAGGGAGAGTGAGGGTTTGTGTGGAGGGAGGGGGAGGCACCAGCCAAAATTTTCCAGCGGGGAGCTGCTGAGGCTTGGCATGCCCGATGCGCCAGCTCCTTGCTGGCATATTTAGAAGGAGGTGGAATAGCTCAAACTGGGATAATTGGGGTTTCTCAACAGGAGCAGCTCTCTCTGCCTCTCTTTTTGTGGCTTTTCCTCTGACCCTCTCTCCCCCCCCATCACCTCCAGCCCTTGGTGGAGCTTCCCTTGATCCCGAGTGGTTTTGTGTTTGGGACAGATGAAGAGGAAAAGGGTTGTCAGTGTGGGATGGGGAAGGAGGTTCCTGTAGGGGAGGAGGGCACCAGTTCTGGGTGACCACCCGAAGGTGGATGGTACTACACTCAGTTTAGCTTGGGCAAGATTAAAGGAAGGGCTGCTTATCTCATTACCCCAAAGATTAATTAGAGCAAGGAGCAGAAGTCAAAGGAATGAACTTTCTAGGACTGACTCATCCGCTTTGCTCCTCTCTGGCAGGGCAGAGTGGGTGGGGATGTCCCCAGAGATGCTCCCAAAGCGTGACAGTGTCCTTGGACATGGAGCACAGTGGCTTCACCCCAGCTGTTTGCCCGGTTTCCAGAGCTACGGGATCCGAAGTCAAGCTCATGGCCCTTTGGCTCCAGCAAACTTTGAGGGGCACAGCACTTATGCTGGGCTATGTTTGTGGTTGGAATTGATGATCTTAAAGGTCTTTTCCAATCTAAATAATTCTATGACTCTACTGTACAGCCCTGGGAGAATCCAGAAAAGTCCCATTTTGCTTTGAGGCATGGGTTTGGGTTTGGTGTCCAAAGGGAGGCAGGGTTTCCCGGCATGACCCTTTGGGTAGTGCAGGGCTGCAATCTCCCCTTGGCAGTTCCATGCCTGCTGCCTGTTCAGACTGGGCCGTCTACACCTAATTAGGGCAGGGTTTTCTTCCAAGAATCTCCTTTTAGAATGAATGCTGTTGAAAGGTGTGTTCCTTATAAGAAGTACTCATTGTAGGTCCTCCCGAGCCATCCCTGCCAAGAGCCTCCAATGAGAGATACCCCATCACCCATCCAGTTATTAAATCTTTCTTTCATTCACTTACCCACTGGGCTACCCCAGCTCTCCCAGCCCCCCTCCTTAAATACCAAAAGAATTAAAACGTCAGCCATCCCTCCCCCTCCATCCCCATCCCGATTTCCCTGTCTGTGCTCTGTGACTGGATAGCAGTGATGTACCCACGAAGGAATGCCGGGAACCGCTGCCGTTCGGGATCTTCTCCCGGCCCACGGAAACTCCGCATTCTTGGGCCAGCTTGCGGCACGCCAGCGCATTCCTGCTCCATGAGGTGGAAGCAATACTGGTAGTGTGAGCTGTGATTTCTGCGGCTGGGGTGGGGAAGCGCCGCTTTAAAAAGCCTCTTAATTATATTCTTTCTCGGCAACGCATCAGCGCCGTTTTTAGCCCATTACGAACGCTGCGATTTCTCTCTTAAATCAGCCCATTTGCTGATTGACCCAGTTCTGCTTCTTTTGCTTTTTTTGCCATTACAAAATGTTCTATTTTCAGGCACTTCACAGCCCTTGAAGAAGCGGGGTGGGGCGGGGGATAAGGAGCCCAACCCTGTTTCATCCCCGTCTCCTCACTCGCCTGTGGATGGCGGCGTTCAGGTCTTCACCTGGAAGCACAGAGACAAAGCAAGTCCCTGCACAGCGTGGTTGTAGCTGCTGCTTTGGAGTTCTCCCTAATTCCCTAATTTCCTGTGCTGGCAGGACGTGCCCTGAACCGTTCTGCTGCTGTCCTGCATCCATCCCTCGCTGGCACCCAGGGTCACAACTGTGCCCTTGGCTCCCTAGGAGCCGGGAGAAGAAGGGTGCAGCTCCCTCACCCACTGGGCAGGAAAAAACAGGGAGCCTGGGATGGGGAGGAGATGTGGGGGTGCTCATGGAGGCCATGAGGGGCTGTGCAAAACACTCCATCACAGGAGAAGAGATAATTCGAATTTTCCATGCGGGTGCGGAGGTGGGAGCGAGGTTTTCACCTCTCTGTGAATTTTTCTGCAAGCATCTTTTTTTTTGACAAGCATTGGGATGGGCTGCCCAGGGCAGTGGTGGGGTCCCCACACCTGGAGGGATTTAAAAGCCATGTGGATGTGGCACTTGGGGACATGGGTTAGTGGTGTACTTGGCAATGCTGGGGGAATGGTTCCACTCAGAGGGCTTTTCCAACCTAAATGATTCTGTTAATCATCTTGCCTCCAGCAGGGAAGAATGGGAGTGCTCTTCCCTCCACATCTTTTAATAAATCCCCTTGCAGCAAACCCAGGCTTAAGAAAGATGTGGCTACAGGTTAGGAGGGGACCAGCTGCTGGAGACACTAATCTGGAGAGTGACAGACCTGCTGGGCTGGTGATCAGTAGGTTGGTTGTTGTTTATCGGAATTGCTCCCCTTATCCTTACACCTGTGAGTCCAGGGGCCCTGCTGTGCACAGCAGCAACTCACCCTCATTTAAATGCTGATGAACTTGAATGGAAAGTTGATTGGTCTGGTTTGCACATTAAGCAGCAGTTCCTTGGAGGAAGATGTAAGATGTGGCTCTTACCGAAGATGTGGGAGGTCTGGCTCTCTTCGGACAGGGATAACACAGTAAATAAAAGATGTGCTGCCTGGGGGATAAATCTGTGTTAGTCCCTGTCAGCAGGTAGTGCTCTGGGAGGAGTACTTGTGGCAGCCTGTGTTTGGGGGAATGATTAAGGAAATTCAGTGATTTAGTTTATCCAGGAGGACACAAGGAATTGATCCATCCATATATAAATACCGACGTGGGCGCTCTCAGCGGAGGGCGGTAGCTGGTTTTAGAAACTCACAGGGTTGGAAATGGAAGCTGGAGACATTCAGGCTGGAGATGGGATTTGGGTTTTTAGCTTGTGGTGTTATTAACCTTTGCAGCAGCCTATGAGGGACTCGGGTGGACTCTGCATGGGGTTCAATTTGGGAATGTCAGCTTCCTGGAGGGTCCCTGGTGGAGATGCTGCAGGCCAGGGTACAGGGCTACCCAAATGTAAAATTCTCTTTCCTCTCCTGATTCAGTCAGTCAGAGTAAATGACCACAGTCCAGCCCCTCCTGACCCTTTCAGTGATGAATCTGTCAATAGTCTCACAGTGGGGGTTTTTGGTGGGTTTATTTTTTTGTATCTCTGTCTCTCCCCAGACCTGCTGTGTTTCTTCGCCGTGCTTCAGCCTTGTCTCAGAATGCACATTCTGAAAATGCCGATCGCTTCTCAGGGAGAAGAGGGGACGTTCCAACCTCGTGGCAGGCCCTTAGGTTACCTGGCAGTGGCTGTGATCTCTCTTTACTTCTTCCCTATGAAGTTCCCTTTATGCAGTGCCTGGAGGGACCTTTCCTGGCGCTCTGAACTCAGCTGTGCGTGTTCCAGACAGGTCACACTCTTTTCCCTCCCTGTGCTGCGACAAGCAGATCAATAACTGAGCTT
This sequence comes from Rhipidura dahli, assembly GCA_013399225.1. Lineage (NCBI taxonomy): Eukaryota > Metazoa > Chordata > Aves > Passeriformes > Rhipiduridae > Rhipidura > Rhipidura dahli. Next base: position 58,258 of record VXAC01000514.1, read on the forward strand.
TCAGTAGGGGTTTTGATCCCTTCAGCCAGGGAAGACACTCAGAGTAAAAGGTGTCACAGGAATCATCAAATCACAGGATTGCTTAGGTTGGAAAAACCCTCCAAGACTGTTCCCTGCTAAGGCCACTAAACCTTGTCCCCAGGTGCCACATCCACGTGGCAGTGATGCCCAAGGAGCCTGTCCCAGTGCTGGTCCTGGAAGCAGCAGGCTCACCTGGTGCTGCTGGCACCACCATTATTCCCTGGGTATTGCCCCGTGTGGATGATGTTTGGAGCCAAGCACATAGACTCATCTCAGGGGGTTAATCTTCCTCAGTCACAGCCTTTGGGAGGTGTGAAAAGATAAAACAAAGAAAATCCTGTCAGAATGGCTCCATCCATCCCCCCTTCCTGGGCTATTCCTGGCCTGCTGTGATACCAGAGTGTATTTTTAGAGCCCTGGTCATGTGTTTGCTGTATCTGATGTGCTGCTGTGCCTCCTGCCCACCAGGTCACCGGGGTGTGGGCTTCACTGACAGGTTCCTGTCCCTGGTCATGGATGGCTGGTTTAAAAAAAGTTTAAAAAATAGAACGTTAAAGGGCTCTTAGCAACCTGTTGGGTTTTTAAATGGCCTGTGGAGACAGAAAAATCCCATTTGTAGTAATATATCCTGCAGTAATGTAGTGTAAGCATACAGTGCAATACATATGGTCTGTCTTCTGGATCTTCAGAACAATCTTTTCTTGCAAAGCCAGTGTATTTATCCAAATACATACCTACAAAACCACAGTTTAGGTTGGAAAAGACCTTTAAGATCATCAAGTCCAACTGCTGCCTTAGGCAACCAGCACACTGTAAAATACTAACCTTTAGGTCACAAGTTGTCAACTATTTCCTGTGCATATGTGGATTTAGAAAACTGGAAAGCAGGTCCTTCAGCTATTGAGAGGAAGCTAAACTGTGCAACTTTCCCAGTTCAGAAAGAATCTCAGTACCCAAATTTGAATAGGCCAATTACCAAAATGGGTAACATTCTAAAATAATATATATATATATATCCTGATTCCTCTCTAATTGAATACATGAAGTCACTGGCATGGACACCCTGTTTTCTCCATGTAGAGTCTCACCTGCAGCTGCTCTCTTACCTGTGCACACATGGAGGTCTTTAGGGCCAGGGCAGTGAGGTAACAATGAGCATGTCAATGCAGTGGCTACAAACCAGAATAAATCTGCTCAGAGTGATGGAAAATCGTTCACAAATCACTGGTCACACATTGCTGCCCTAGACAGGCTTCCCACACATCAGACAGATAGACAGGAGTAGGACATTTGCTCAGGAGTAAGAAATGGAAAGACAGCACCCCAACCTTTGAGTTCTTACTCCTCTAAATCACATTCATATTGAATTGTTTAAAATATAATGCGGGCAAAATCTGTTTCTCAAGAGTGACTTATGCCAGAGTTAAAAAACAGCAAATTTTGTCTGCCAGCCAAGGAAAACTTGAATTGGCTATTAAACCCAGGATTTTGTTGGCTAGCATTGTATCTGATTACATGGAAGTGTGGGAGCTAATGCTTTCTAAAGCTATTTTTCCAGCCTTTCAGATGCTCTGTTGTATCACCTACTGTAGCTGTTGAGCAAGACTCCCCTCCCCACCAGCCCTGCACCTTCCAGTCAAACCCTCGTGCCTTGGGAAGCTCAGGAAAAGCACTTTTTGTCCTACTTGTTTGTTTTTAGGTAAACAGTGCTGTCTGTGTTGTTCTAGACAAAGGATCTTTAAACAATTTCACTGAGCTTCGAGGGAGGGGGAGAAACTTGTTGACTGTAAACTTCCAACTGGTTTCAGCTGCCAGAGGTGAGAAAGTGTCCCAGCAGGTGTGAATTATCCTGGTTTTGTTGAACAATAGGGAGCTGGAGCCAGAGCTGGAGCCACAGTCTAGCTCAGGTGAGGAGATTCTCTGCACCTCTGTGTGGAGGTGAAGCTTGATTTCACCTTTGCAGAAGATCCCTGGGAAGATGTATAGGGATTGTTTAGCTTGAAGAAAAGAAGGATGCAGGGAGACCTCAGAGCCCCTTCCAGGGCCTAAAGAGTCTCCAAGAGAGCTGGAGAGGGACTGTGGATAAAGGCCTGGGGTGACAGGACAAGGGGGATGGCTTCCCACTGCCAGAGGGGAGGGATGGATGGGATATTGGGAAGCAATTCCTGTCTGTGAGGGTGCTGAGGCCCTGGCACAGGGGGCCCAGAGAAGCTGTGGCTGCCCCTGGATCCCTGGAAGTGTCCAAGACCAGGTTGGATGGGCTTGGAGCAAGCTGGGACAGTGGCAGATGTTCTTGCCCATGGCAGGGGTTGGAACGGGATGGGCTTTAAGGTCCCTTCAATCCAAACCCTTCTGTGATTCTGTGATATAGCCCTCCCTTGCTTTGTAGGGGCAGTATCAGTTGATGTGTGCAGGACCCTCAGGAAGAACAAGAGATGCTGATGTCCCTTGAACTGGTTAACTCTGGGTTTTCTGAATTAGTGTTTTTGTCTTTATGTTGTTTATAGAGTTGCTGAAAATGTCTCCTGTACAGATCCCTGGAAGGAGCATCGAGGTGCCTTCTCTGTCTTTCTGCCCTGGTGGTGTTGGTCCTGTTTGGACACATTTGTCTTCTCTGCTCTTAAACTCTTCCTGTGGGAAAGATTGTCCTACCTCCTTGGTCCAGTGTTTGGTGCCCTTATTGCCAACAAATTTTCCCTGATGTACAAACCTTATGCTCCTTCCACCACTTTGCCCTGAGCCCTCCTTATTTTCTGGAAGCTGGCCTGCCATTGCAAGAGAAGGGTAAGTCCCTGGGAGCCGTGCAGGACACCTGGGGCTGTGGGTGGGAGAGTGAGGGGGCTGCACTTCTCTGCCTGAACTGGAAATAGTTCTGTGGAAGCTCTGAATTTCACTCCCATAGGGAAATAGTTGCCTTTCTGTCCTGTGTGACAACACACTTGGCAACAGGGAGTTCTGAGCCGAAGCAAAGGTTTTGTTTTGCCGCAGTTTTGCAGTGAGGATGAGGAAGATCTGTGACAGACACACACTTTGCTGGAGGTCACCACTGTTCAGATGGCTGAGCTGGTGATAGCTGGGGAGGATTAGCAAAGTTTGGGTTGATACTGTGAACATGCTGTTTGTTTTGGGAAATTCAACAGCAAGCTGAGATGTTTGGTTATCTAGTTTATCCCCTTGGCTAGGATTTGTTGATGGAATACAGGTTACATCAAGGAGATGCTACAGGCAAAACCTGGGATCAAAAGCAAGTTCCTGAATGCTGGTCACTGAGGATCTGTGTTTTCATACAGGGACAGAGCTATTTGCTGCCTTCTTCCCTGCCTGTCCTCTGCCAGCACTGAGGGTTTTCTTCAGCTCTGAACGTGCAGATGATGTGATTCTCTGAGATGGAGTGGTGGCTTTCTCTTGGTGTGATGTGTGTGGCCAGTGTTGCACCAGAGTCTGGTTTTGGGCAACTCCAGGCAGCATTGCCCAGCTCCAGGTCTCCAGAGCTCTCTGATCAGAGTGGGGTCTGTGTGTTCTGCACTGAGAGGTGAACACTGACCCTGTGGGTTTGGTTTGGACATTCCTAAAAAAGTGGTCATTCAGATGGGTCCTGTCTCCCCACATCAGCCCAAAGGGCACAGCACTATCATAAAATAAATGGTTTTAGGGGTGGACAGAATTGAGGCTCTGATTCAGACGTGCAGCAAGGTTGACTTTCCTGTTGATGGCTCTTGGGTGAGGTCTTGGTGCCTGTCAGTGTTGAGGTTTCATAGGAGTTGTTGCCCACACCTTAGATCCCCTGTAGCCAGCTGCAGTCACCTCCCCAGAGCCTGGGATTTTTGCTTTCCCTTTAAGGCCTCACCCCATGAAGGTACCCAGGGCATGACAGTGGCCACAAAGCTTGTGAAACAGGCCAATAAGAAATGACAAACAAGTCCTTACTCAGCATCACACGTTGGCTGATCAGATGCAACTGCTCGTGTCAGCAGCCTCAGCTTCTCATAGAACTTTGGGAAAATTTGCCTGGCAAGATCCCCAGAGTCCCCAGCATCAGACTGTAGCAAAGGTCAGACACTGGAATAGGCTGCCCAGGGTAGTGATGGAGTCCCCATTCCTGGAGGGATTTAAAAGATGTGTGGATGTGACACTTGAGGACAGGGTTTAATGGTGGCTTTGGCAGTGCTGGGTTAATGGCTGGACTGAATCTTAAAGGATCTTTTTAAACCTAAATGATCCTTTAGGAGGGGGCTGGAAGATAAACCCCAGTGAGAAGGGCTGGGAGGCTTCTGGGGAGAAACGGTGTAGAGAAGTCACAGCCCCATTCACCTGGGTAATCCCAGAGGAGTTGAACTGCCCTGTTCAGGAGAAGGAGGTGGGTCTGGCTCTCCTCATCCCACCTGCAGCAGCCCACTTTGGAGGATACTGCTCTGGGAAAGGCACTGCAAAAGTGCTCTGTTGTTAGCAATGAATAATGCAGGAATGCTGAGCAAGCAGTACATGTATGGGAAGGGTTTGGAAAGATGCTTTATCTTTAGAAGCAAGGACACTTCATTAATCTCCCTGAATAATGCCAAGCCATAAATTGTATTGGTAATAGACATATCTACGTAATGAAAAGTAACTTCACTTGGTCTTCACATGAAAAGAGGTTGGAAGCAACTGTGGTTTCAGGCAGTCCCATCATGTTAGAAATTGTGTGCTGAGAGTCAGGGATGGAAGGACCCAGCTGTGTCTACAGCCACCTTTGTGTCCTGTCACATCATGGCTTGTGTCTCTTCCACAGCATCATGGAAAATGATAATCAAACAAAAAAAAAAAAAGGTTAAGAAAATGGCTGGGACTTGCAGGGAACTTGCCTTGCTTCCAGCATCCAAAAATACTAAAACCAGCAGCCCGTGTAGTCCAGACCACAACAGAATTTAGAGGCTGTGGTGCAAGTATCCAGGAAACTGGGTTTGTATGGTAAGGCCACAGATCTGTAACCCAGTAATCCCCAGCACTGGGAGAGCTGGGAGTGGGTTTGCACTGCAGTGTCATGAAGTTGTTTGGCCAGTGTGGGGAAACCGACTTTTTATTTTAAGAGCTGGGGGGAAGAAAAACCTCCTTGAATGTGGACTTTGCACAGGAGCAAAGCAGCTGCTGGGGTTTGGGTACTGCTGATTTGATGGATTTACCCAGAAAGTGCCTCCAACAAAATAAAAGTAGAAGTGTTTTCAGAGGTTGTTTTGTTTTCATCCAACATTTCAATGTTGTTTTCCTCTCTCAAATCCCAAACAACCCAAGTCCCTTTGCTATTTTTGCATTCCTCTCTTTGGGTAGATGGTTTTTGGTCCGTGGCTGGAAGGGATGAGCTGCTGCATGGGGCTGATGAGCACCCATGTTAACCAGGGCAGGGAGGCTGCTCCCCAGTCCCATCAGCAGTGAAGCACCAGTGGTGGGTGACACAGTGGACAGCAATCCATGGGACCTTCTGGATGTCACCCACCTGGAGGCAGATCTGAGTCACAGGGAGATGATTCTCCACTGCCTTGCACTAGTGATAGTTGGGCTGGCTGGGGGGTGGGATGGTTTTTTAAACCCTATTCTGATTTCTTTGGTGTAGTGAAAATCATTGGGATTCGGAGCAGTGGGAGATGTTAACCTCGGTGTCGAGGAGGACTGCAGGGCTGGAAAAGCTCTGACTTTGCTGCTCATATTCCATTGACAAGGGGTCCTGCCTCACCCCCTAAAGGTGCAGGAAGCTTTAAACTCCTGTCAAAGTTACTTAAAAGAGGGGAAAGGCCAGGCTGAGGATAAAGGGAATTCTGGCAATCTCCAGCCTTGCATTTCCAAGGCTTTTGCAGCAGGATCTGTGCATCCCTGTCAGCCCTGCAAGAAGGAACCCTCCCTGCTTGTGCACAACTCTTGTTGTGGCAGAGGAGAAAAGACACCTGGAAGTTATACAGTTAGTAAAAGTCCTCTTTTCCTGGGAGATCCTGGATTCCTGGGGACCCTGGGAGAAAATAAATTTCTCTTCTCTTCTCTTCTCTTCTCTTCTCTTCTCTTCTCTTCTCTTCTCTTCTCTTCTCTTCTCTTCTCTTCTCTTCTCTTCTCTTCTCTTCTCTTCTCTTCTCTTCTCTTCTCTTCTCTTCTCTTCTCTTCTCTTCTCTTCTCTTCTCTTCTCTTCTCTTCTCTTCTCTTCTCTTCTCCTCTCCTCTCCTCTCCTCTCCTCTCCTCTCCTCTCTTCTCCTCTCATTCTACCGCACTCTATCTTGAGTTCAGGATGCTGATCCCATCCAGGTTGGTGTCAGTGACACAGGCAGGCACCGTGTGGCACGGAGGTGCAGGAGAGGGACAGCAGGTAGTGCCAGCACTGTGGTTTGGGCAGCTCCCTGGCAGCTGCATCCCAGGGAGAGCAGCGAGACGCTTCTCCCGGCCTTTGTGCCGCTGCCCCGGGAGCCGATCAGGTTTCACCCCAAAATAACTTCCCTCTGCAAACACTGGTGGCTATTATAAGGTCTGAAAGCTGAGTATGGCCTCACATTGGTTGCTTTATCAAGCCAGGAATTCACTGCATCTCTGATCTCTCCCCAAAAACTGTTCTCCAGCTTTTTCCCAGGGGTGTGTGGTGTGAGTGGGAAGCCAGGGCTTCTCACCACCTTCCCCAGCTCCTCCCTGTGCTGCTGTGAGCTGGTCCTGCTGAAGCTGGGGCGCTTTTGTGGTCTGAACCAATTGTCAGCATCTGATGGAGAAGCATCTCTGCGAATAACACTCCCTCCTGCTGTGTTTCCATATAAACCCCTCAGTGTTGGCTCTGCAGCTCTCCTTGTCACGCCGCTTCACACTGAGAGTTGCAGTTTGTTGTCCCGTGTCTGTGTGCACTCATTCCACAGCGGCAAAGGGGCTGTGGAAAGTGGCAGTGCAGGGAATTTGTTCCTGGTGCCCAATTTTCTGCCTTTAACAAGTCCCTTGCTGTGTTGTTGCTTATAAAGTGGCCCAGAGGAGGAGCAGAGGCTTTGCAGGCATTACCCGTGTGAGTGCCTGTCTTTAAGGGATTCCCAGAGAGCTGCAGCCTCTGATTCCCCTCTGCTGAAGATATTTCCCTTCCTAATACCAGGAGGAGACACAGTGGGAAGGTGGAGGAGGCAGAGGATAACTCAGAGTTTTGTAAAACCAAAAGTCCTGAATTTTCCTTTCACACCACTCAAAGATAGTTGGAAGCCTGGAATACCTGAGCAGTTGCTGGGATCCTTTTGAGATGCGAGCTTCACTTTTCCTGTGGGGAGCTGGGATGAAAACCTCCCCCTGCCATGGAGGTTGCAGATGTAGTGCTGAGTGGGATGATGCTGTTGCTGTATCATGACATAGTAAAGCCTTTCCCAGGCTCTTCTGTGCTGGATGGGTGCAGTTTGCATCTCTCCAGGCAAGGTCTGAATTGCTGGAGGTGTTCAACAATCAGGCCTTTCTGCAGGGTTTGCCTGCAGCAGAGCCCAGCTGAATGGAACTGCATGAGGATGGAATGGAGTGAAAAAGAACAGAATAGAACAGGACAGCTTATTTCAGCTGGGAGGACAAGGAGTAATGGCTTTAAAGTAAAAGAGGTTTGAATTAGATATTAGGAATAATTTCTTCATGAGGGTGGTGAGGCCCTGGCACAGGTTACCCACAGAAGCTGTGGCTGCCCCATCTCTGGAAGTGTCCGAGGCTAGGTTGGACAGGGCTTGGAACAACCTGGGATGGTGGAAGGTGTCCCTGCCCAAGGCAGGGTCTTGGAAATAGATGGACTTTAAAGTCCCTTCCAACCCAACCCAGTCTGTGAATCTGTGATTTCTTTACTAAGTTGAAGGTGAAAATCTGGGACAGGCTTCTCAGAGAGGTGATTGATGCCCCAAACCTGTCAGTGTTGAAAAGGCATTTGGACCTTCAACAATATTCTTTGAATTTTGGTCATGCCTGAATGGATCAGGCTGTTGGACCACAACCAGCATTGTGTATCTCTCCGAATTTGCTGGATTTCTGCACATTTATTGCTGTGTTGCTGTCAACTGGCTCGAAGCCACCTGAGACTCCAATTAGCTGGAATTAGTAGCCTGGAGGGTAAGAGAGGGGTCCAGAAATCCTGTCACTCCTCCTGTTCATCTCTTCTAAGTGGTGGAGGTTGAATCCTTCCGTGTGAGTGACTGCAATGTGTTGCTGCTCTTCAGAGGAAAACAAGATGCAGGGGAGGGAATTTTCTTCTGCAGGGAGGTCTGTTCCTCCCTCTCCCCCCACAAAAATACAAGGTTTTCATTTTGTTGGTAGTTTTCTTCCCAAATATTATGGAACTTGGTCAAGAAAATGAAATCTCAGATTCTCCTTGTGGCTTTTTTGATAGCTGAAAATGGACATTTTAGCCAGACAAGAGGAGGATGACTGTGGTTTGAGTGAAAACTTAAATTAGTGTGGAAAGCTTTTCATGTTTCTAGCACTAAAAAGTGTCAAACTCATCATTGCTCAGAGCTGGGACAGGAGTGAGGCTCCTCAGCATAATTTTGGTGCCTTTGATGGGCATCAGCAATTACGGGAGAGGAACCAGGCATGGCCCAACCACCCAGCCAGGCAGTGGGAACGTGGAATTTGCAGGACCGGTGTTCTTTGTCCTGTAAGTTCAGTGTCCACGTTGGCCCATGCCATGTGTTCTCAGTGGAAAGGGAACGTGGAAACCCTCCCAGTGAAAAAGCTGTGACTGGGATCGTTTCATCCTCCCCCCACAAACGAATCCTTGCAGCTCCTGGGATGGTTTTGTGCAATATCAATAAAAACTGGGCGAACAGCGGGTTTGTTCCGAAGGAACAACGTCTCTCTTTGTTTCGAGGTCCTGCAGTGCTTCGTGGTTATATGAGAAACAAAATGTGAGGCTGGTTATAAAGGAAAGACAAGCCAGCTGCTGCGGGCAGCACTGCTACACAGTGAATTCCACAGGGAAAGGTGAATTACCCGGGGAAAGGTGTGTTTTAACCTGGTGTTTCTGCCTTGCGAGTTCTTGTACAGCTGGGAAAGACACGGGGAGTCAGCCGAGTGTTGCTGCTCTGGTACGACCTGGGGAGAGTCAGCTCTTTGTGTCGTTTTTTTCTGTGTGGGGATTTCCTAAAAAAGAGGAGTTTCGCTTTGCTTTGAATGTCTCTGTTGTAGATGCACAGATTTTCCGGTCCTCCCTGAGTCAGCCCCAGCTCTCCCCTCCCTCCTCTTTGACGTTGGCACTTCAGGGCAGGATCAAAGCGGGTGAAATTAGAAAATCTCCTCCTCGCAGTGACTCATCACTGGCTGTGGTCAAGTGCTTTGCTCCGGGTGATGTGAGCGGCAGAAAGGAGAGGGAAGGGGATGTCTGCATCCCCTGATTCCTCCTAGGAATTCACCCCAGCATGGGGGTGAAGCTGCTTGTCCTCATTTCACAACCTAGCTAGTGTGGTTTTCTGTTCATCCTACCTTAAAGCCAAAGCAAAATGGGTCAGTTTTGACCCAAGCAGGAAAATCTTGTCAAATCTGAGATCTGATCAGATCCATTAAGTTACTTTTTCTTTCATTTACTGCAGAGAATTTGAAGCAATGAGCAACCAGGTGTTTCCCCAGGCTCCCGCAGGGCAGAGAGTTGTGGCCAGCCAAAGCCAGGGCTTGATTTTAACACCTCAAGCATTGCACAGAAATTTTCTTCTTTGAAGTCCTGGATATGTTTTCCCTGTGAGGAGCTTGGCAGCATAACAGGCTTGTGCTCTTCAGCCTGTGGGGTGCATGCAGCAAGGGGGGCTCCCCTGTACGGATGTTCTCTGGTGTCTGATTTCCAGCAACAGGCTCCACAGCCTATAGCTCCTGGAGGTTCATAACAGAGCTGAAAACTGGCTCAAACTTCAGACTGAACCTTCCTCATCTTAAAAAAAAAAAAAACAACCAGTTTTGGTAAAGTTGCACAAGCTTTGCACAACGTGGATTTGTACTAAGAAGCCAATTGGTCCTGGAAGGGGTTACCTGGAACCATTGTTCTCACCTGTCTCAGATGCTTGTGAAAATCTTCAAAAGAAAGAAAATCAGTGATTTTGTGGCTGGTAGAGGCACAGATTCAGCCTGTTAGCTCACCTTGCCTGCGTCCTCTCAAGCAGTCTGGGATGCCTTTGGCTGGTGGAGGAGGACATTCATTTATCCCAAGATATGGATCCAACATGCATCCCTAAAGGTGGGCTGAGCCCCTGGCATGGTGGGGTTGCTCATGGTCTTGCTGTGATCTCAGGGCTTATCCATGTGCACCTTTGGCTGGGAGCACCCCTATGGTCACCCCAGCCAGGAGCATTTTTTGCAGCATTTTTATGCAGTATCTTGCTAATTACTGTTTTCCATAATTGTGACAGTGACTTTCATTCACAGCACTGAGATGTGCTGTGAAAGCAAAACTTTCCTCAGAGCTGCCTTTTTCTCCAGGCATCACTTAATATGTGGAAATTACACTATTGGCCAGTGTGGTTCCAGCATTTATTTTTATTTTTGCCATTTCCATGTCTTCTGTGGGAAAGGAAGCAACGGTAGCAGTCCTCAGCATCCAAAGATAGGAACCACTTTGTTTTAGCTTTACTTTGGCCACGCTGGATTTTGCTGAGCACGTCTTGGCCGAGCTCCAGGACGCTGGACCGAGCCCACCATATTCAGAGAGAAGTGAATAATTACTACTTTGTGGTGGCAACACGGGCAGGAAGGAAAAAAAAGTGTTTGCAAAGTGCTTTGAAGATAATGACACCCCCAATTTGACGAGTGACAGCGGCGCAGAACATCCTCTAGATAGCTCGTTAATGCCCCGTGATTAGAGGACCAGACAAGGAGCACTGTTCCCAACAGTGCCTGGTTTGGACTTCCTTTAAGGAGGGAGTGGTGAAAGGGAGGGCTCAGCCAAAAATAAACGAGCATCTCAAAGGCAGATGGTCCTATTCACAGACCTAAAATTACACCAGCCGAGGGCCAGGCAGGATGAAAGGAATTAGCATCTGGTGGCGAGGGGAGGGCAGTGTCACCGAGGGTGGGTGACCAGATGGCCCGGGTGCAGTCGGATGTCCTCCTGCAGGCAGTTGCAGCCTTTCCCCACTTGTAGACCTCAATGTATTATTTTTATAGGGTTTGGGTTTTTTTTCTTTCCCAGGGAGGTGCAGATTCCTCCGGAGCAAATGTAGGCTCACTGGCGAGGAGGCTCAAGTCTCCCAGTTCCCTTTTATGGACCTGTTCACACCCTGCTCCTGCAGCCACTGCAAGTGCTGAGAAGCCTTCAGCTCAGGCTGGAATCTTCCAAAAGCACAGCACTGGGGATAATCCCTGGGACATGCACCCCAAAGGGGAGGAAGTACAGAAAGGTTCAAGCACCCAATTTTCTGATAAATGTGGAGCTGGTCACCTAATTTCTCCTTGTGAGATAGGATTCAGTTCCTAGCTGAAGTGAGCTGCAATGAGCCATTGGTTGTGGCCACTCCAGATGCTTGGGGTACCATCCTGGGCAGATCATAGGATCAGACTGGTTTGGGTTGGAAGGGACTTTAAAGCCCATCCAGTTCCAGCCCCGCCACAGGCAGGGACACCTTCCACTGTCCCAGGCTGCTCCAAGTTCCTCCAACCTGGCCTTGGACACTTCCATGGATCCAGGAGCAGCCACAGCTTCTGTGGGCATCCTGTGCCAGGGCCTCACCACCCTCACAGACAGGAATTCCTTCCCAATATCCCATCCAGCCCTGCCCTCTGGCAGTGGGAAGCCATTCCCTGTGTCCTGTCCCTCCATCCCTTGTCCCCAGTCCCTCTCCAGCTCTCCTGGAGCCCCTTTAGGCCCTGAAAGGGGCTCTGAGCTCTCCCTAGAGCCTTCTCTCCTCCAGGTGAGCACCCCCAGCTCTCCCAGCCTGGCTGCAGAGCAGAGGGGCTCCAGCCCTTGGAGCAGCTCTGTGGCCTCCTCTGGACTGATTTCAGCAGCTTCATGTCCTTCCTGTGTTGGGGGTCCCAGAGCTGGATGCCAGACTCCAGGTGGGATCTCACCAGAGTAGATCCCCAGATGATGCTCACCAGGTGATCCCCAGAGTAGCACTTTGGAGGGTGCAGAGGTACCAACTCTTTTTTTCGGGTTTGTTTTCCCTTCTTAGATGGAGCACCAAAAGCCTTTTGGGAACTGTGCTGTGACTTCCAGTCCGGGTTAAAATGACCTTTTTTAGTTTATTCTTCCCCCTCACATTGTTATTTTTGGCTTGAAGGAGGGCAGTGACCTGGTTCATGGCACAGCCCCACGGAAGGGTTGTGTTGAAGGGGTAGGATGCAGAGCTGGCATAAGGGGAACCCCTGGCTCCCCATTCCCTGGGGGTCGCTCCAAGTGCATTCCTGTAACATGACTTCAGGCACTATTTGAAAACTACTGAGGTTTAAAGCACTGTTGAAATGCAAGAGCAAACCTGAGAACTGAGATTTGAATCCCTCCCCGTGTATACGGGGGATTTGGGGAGGGACTGGATTCGGTCCAGCGTTTCTCAATGTTAATTCTCCAATATCTCCGACCATTCCGCCAAGACCAGGACAGAAATCTCTGGAAGAAGCCGCTGGCTTTGGGGGGTTTGCCCTGCTACGTAGCCACATTTTTTT